>JBCJKH010053486.1:49344-69871 GCA_039877255.1 Loriculus beryllinus
AAATGATCTATGTGGTATTTTCCCCCAAGTGTTTTGTCAGCTGATATCTGTGACTCCATACTGTTGACACCTGCAGCAGGATTTGGATAGTCAGTTTGACAGACAACACCACTGCTCGCTACAGCAGTGTTCATATTACTTACCGTTTTGCACTGAATGTGGAGTAAGGATTGCTCAGACGAACTCTATCATTAATGCACTGCACAACAAGTTTTCCAAGCTATCTACATGCACATTGAAGCCCATAAAGCTCCTGACTTGGTTCTAAATCAAATTCATGCATTTTAAAAGAGAAATGAAGAGTGTGTAAATCACTGATGTTTTTTCAACATGCAATTAGAAGTTTGTTTTCAAGAATGAATTGAGCAGCAAAGTAAAATAAAAGGGCTCATTCTGCAGTGTGTCAATCTGTTTGCACAGTAGGTTGGAACTTAAAAGATTCCTAACTCATCTGTTTCCCAACGCTTTAAAGTGTTCCAGGAAAGACTAAATATTCTGCTGATCTAGCAATTTATGAAAATCTATACATATGATAAACTGACATTAATATTTGATAAATGAACAGACAGGCTATGCCCAACCATTTACAGCTTATAATACACTTGAGCAAATTACTAATAAGACAAGTGCTAAAGTCAGCATTTTTTAGATAAAGGTGAACACCAGCAAAACCACTGCATTTCTAGATTGGAATGCTTTCCATCTGAAAGGGCTGTTCACAATCATTACTCCAGAAGGTCAGTGGCCATAAAGAAATATTTGCTGGACACATAACTGAATTTGTTACACTGCATAAAATTCTACAAACTTAGCATCCAAAGGTTTTCAAGGACTCTGTTTGCCGCTGGTCTTCAAGCTTATATGTTAGTACAGAGATCTCTGCAATATAAAGCACATGATTAAGACCATTTAATAACATTACTCCTCTTCCACTGCTCCAAAGCTAGAGATACATCTGATTTCGCTAACAGCAGTACCTTTATCATGCACGTCTCTTTTCTCATCATGGCTACAGATCAAAGTATACACAGAATTTCAGTCTCAGTCACGCACAAGCCTTCAAACTTTCCCTCTTCCCAGACCCAGTTTGCTGACATCAATTAAAAGACTTCCCTGAGAACTGGGAAAAAAGGTCATTTTCTGCAGTAATTTTAAAAATGTTTTTGTTCTCAAACTTTCACATGATTTTTAATTATCAAATAAAAACCAAATGTTTCCATGTCAATGTTTTTGATGTTTCCATGTTTCATGTGTTCTCTAAGTGGTGGGTTTAGTTAGCAAACAGCTGTACATTCAGTACACGGATGAGGAGGAATTACTTACCTCCAGAGATCTGGATTGTTTCCATGTGTTGAATACTGAAAATTTAACACTTGCCATGTTTAAGAAAAGTAAGTACAAACTAAGAGCAGCAAAAGTCAAAGTCTTCCACCTCCCGTTTCTCACATCTTTTCAGGATCAGAGTTTTTACATCTGCAAGCATCCATTCAGTGTTGGATGCTGGTACTGAAAGGATGGCATTAAAGAACAGACTCTCACTCTTAGAAACATTTCAATTATTAAATGGAAGGGTTTTCCTATTGTTAAAAACCTAGAAGGGCACCACAATGAGTATTCTTAAGCAAAACAATATATAGAAATTCCATTCATGTAAGGCTACTTAAAAATAATTATTAAAATAGTATATTTTATTTTCTGATTTTTTTCTATTTTTCCCATCATGCAATCAGCAGCTACTGCACACATTCAAAGAGACATTTATTTATCTTTGAGCCCAGACCATCCACACTTCCAAAACTGCATACCAACAGATTGCAAAAAGTTGTGCACAGCCATAACAAGTAATTTTATAGCCACAAAGGTATTAGAATCTACTGAGAATCTACTGAATGGCTTCTGGAGTGGAAAGGGAAATTTGTTGTGAATTTAGAAAGAAATAATTGTTACAAAATCATAAATGTATACATATACCTAACAGATAAATGATGACATGTTAACTGCTTTCAGATTCAGTAAAATAACGACATGAATTGGATGAATAAATAGCCTTACATTATAGTTACAAGTTAGGTGATAAATTTCTTTGCTATAACTGTAATTCAGCCTGGTGTTTGGTCTTCCTGTTGTCAATTGTATTAGCTTTAAAACACAGTAGCATTCTAAGTCAACAAGCAAAATGTGTCCTTTCTGCAGCTGACTTCTTTAAATCAGATGCAGTGAACATTAGACCTGGAAATGTCAAGCCAACAGAGGAATGAATGGATTGATCTCTTCTGTCTTCTTGTCTTAATTCTAAGTAGGATGAGTTGGATTTTATAGCTTTTTATAACTTATGTGAACCTAATTTGCTGGCTTAATTTCTGATTTCAGAAATTGCAGTGTGGACTAAATGATCGAGTACCATAACCATCAGAGAAAGGAACACTCTTTTAGCTCCTTGCTTTAACTTTCAGTGAGAGAAAAGGAAGAAAAATGCAGTCTCCAACCAATGCTGCTTCCTGCTCAGCAGCTCAATGACAAATTAGTCTCAGAGTCTCCATCCCTCATAGTAAGGACATCATTATCAGCAGTATCCTCCATCACTTTTTATCCTCTTAGTTTTCTTATTACTGCTGCAGAAGGCAGAGAAAAATTCGGAAAATATGGATGTTGAAATGTCTTATTTAGAACACTCTCATGCTGCAAGTACCTCCTGGAAATGTGCATTTCAGGTAAGAATGAACAATTTCTCCTAAATATGCTAAACACTTATGAAGTCCTCAGAACCCATGCATCTTTCTTACACGTTATACCTTTAAATATTATCTTCTAAACCCACATAGGTCTATTATTCCATGATTTCTGATATACCTAAGTTACTTTAAGAGCTTTAAATAAAATGCTTCTTTGTTGGCATTGCATTTACAAAAGCCCCACAATCTCAGCATCAGAAAGTCTGTTATTTTAAAATAAAAGGAACTGAGGAGCTCTAACCAGTGAGTTAAAACAGCCTCCTTAACAGACCTGAAAAGTGCAAGTTATCCTAACAGTGAAATGCATATTGACAGATAACATACGCTTTTCCACTTCTTCTGCTCTGTCAGAGAGGACTCTAAAGCAAATAAACATGTATTTTCTAATAAACCATAAAATAAATTTAGCAAAAAACTACAGATATGACTGTCACTAACTCATGACGACTAACGTTCTCTTCCAAGATGCAGTTACAGATACATAAGTTGTTATAGTTTTCATAAAAATGCATGTGGAGGATAAAGTGAATGACATTCATGCCATAGAGTACTTTACACACTACAGCATACCTCAGCAGTGGAAGTAAGTTTAACCTACAAGCTCCAGACAAATATAAGAGTGCCATGCTGTATAACACAAAGTAGGCACCTTCATGAAGTTAAAAATCTGAGTTCATCTGAGAGCTGCCTCTAACTATGAACTCTGCACAGCCCAAGAAGGGAGAAAAATTCTTTTATGCAAGAATCCCTGGAGGATACAAAACAGAATGGGTTTCACTCCATTAAGGTGAAAGGTGCCACACAAGGAAAACTGGTGCCAACCTGGTGTGCTGAATTATTTCTCTTTATGTCAAGTTTTAGCCTGCTGCATTGGAGAGGTGGGGGGAGGGAGGAGGAGAGGAGGATAGAAATACAATATATTGCCACTTCAAGTAGAATATTGAAAATCCTGACGAACATGGCAACTCAGTACTATAATTTGCAGACGTATCGTATTGTGAGTATTAAGCAGCACTGCTATCACGAAAAAAAGCTTGAAAATAAAATTTGTAATCAGAATTCAACCTATGTTATCAAGGCAGGTCTACAGAAAAGCTTTATTCCTTAATTTACTCATAGGATTAAGGGAATGGCTCAGAAAAGAGACACTGTCACATTCCTCACCCTTGGGTCATAGAGGTGCAATCATCACAGATGCTAAATGCACCTGGATTTCCCAAGCTGACAGCAAAGAGTGCAGAAATAGGACATAACTATCACCATTGATCAACAGCTCACAGGCATTTGTAATCATGTTGGTCCTTGAGAATGGGGTGAAAGGTGTAGTAAGGAAAACAGGAGAAAGCCGAAGGTGCTCTCACACATTCCTCCATCTTACTGCCTTTCTAGGTCATGCTGAAGATCTTCAGGAAACAGATACATATTATGATGAAAGTTCATTATAACAATTGAATAAGTAATGCCATCTGTAAGGCAAATGACCACTCAAAAACAACATACAGTATCTCTTACATGAAGAAACAGGATGTTGATGTATCTGCAAAAATCAAAGCATTACTAAAACATCTGCTAACATTATATCACACAGAGCGCTTCTGCTGCTTCCACTTTAGTTACTGTAAATTGCCTTGGTCTACAATTTCTCTCCAACTGTGTTCATCTTTTCTTCCTTGTGCTTGTATCTTTTTTTCATTTGCTGCTTTTCAATCCTCCCACCAGTAAAGCCTAAATTTTAACAAAGGTGTGTCTGTAACAACCAGTAATAAACCACAAGTTTAGCATCCAAAAATGGACAAAACCGTCAAAAATGCTGTCGGTGTCTTCAAAAATCAACTTACGTGTTTCACACCTGTGCTCCAGTTTCTAATGTTCAATAACCCATTAGTTTTCCATTGATTTTCTCTTCTTTTCATTTAGAATTTCTCCAATTTGTCTACTCAGATTTCTGATCTCCGCCTGCGTTATTTTCTCCACTAATGCAATTATTATATTGCCACATTTCTTCCTTATATTAGCCAATCCTAAAACATCACACCTATTTTTCAGGATGCAGATTCTCACTTACTGGTCAATCTGCTCTGGAAAGAAGAGCTTTTGTCAACACAGAAAAGCACATGTATACGTCTGGAATAAAGTAGTATTTCCAGAAGTGCTGAAAACTATGTCTCCTAAGTGCACAGTTAATGTCTCACATCAGTGAATTCCTACAGATTAGGAGAAACTGGTAAAAGACAGAAAAATGCAAGTAGGTCCACTTCACAAATCTAGCCCATATTATGGACTATACTGGGGGGAAGGTAAACTAAATAGTAATCACAGCAGGAGTAAAAGACTTCCCAGAAGGAAGGAAATCTATTATAAACATGCAGTTAAGAACATGAGTAAATAAACTATGGCTGGGCAGAGTTACAGCAAAAGCACTAGGGCAGAAATCCCTAGACACACCACCTATGAAGCATCGGTTTGTCACCAGCTGGTCCCCAAGCAAAGGTTATTCATGAACGAGACCCAAGTGATGCACTAGTCTAAGAGTCCCTCTGCTTACGGAGGTGAAAGACTGGAAGTTTTAGAAGACATCCAGCTACTACAACTGCAGTCCAAACACTGAACAGAGCAGAAACATCTATCACAAATGTGTGATAACCTCAGATCTCTTGCAACACTCTCCAGGTTGTGGAAGAGAGGAAGCTAACAGACATGAGCAGCCTTCTTTGATGTCCTGGATCATTTCCAGTTCTCCAGGAGCAGCATTAACACAGTCCATGGTTACCTCCTCTCCATGCTAGCTTTTAAGTTCAAGATCCCAGTTAAAGACAGGACTCACACCACAGACCCTGAATATGACTTGGCAGGACCAAAACATATTTTCTTCACTCTTATTAGTAGCTGCAGCTCCTGAAGCTAAATGAATATATATCTAATGATAAAAAAATGAAGATGGCTGCTTCATGGTAGCTTTTCTTGCTTAGAGTGAGAGCAATCAACTATTGGAATAATTTCTCCAGGGAAGTGTACATTATCCAGGTGGATTCCCCAACACTGGACACTTTTAAATTCAGCTGGACAGCATGATGGGATATCTAGTTTAAGTCATGCTTTGCCTAGAAAGGTTGGACAACATGATTCTCAAGGTCCCTTCCAACCTGAGATATGATCCTATTATATGTTTAAATCTTAAAAGGTGCATTTGTTTAAAACTTAAACCTACTATATCATGCAATATAAAACCTGGATATCACTCTGATGATCCAGAATTAACCTGTAAGTAGAAACATCAGCTTCCTTCCCTGTCAGTCCATGGGGTGCTCATTCACTCTTTGTCTGCGCACGTCTCCAGTGTCTCATTTTGTTCACCTTTGGCCTTAATTCATTCAGCCACCAGGACCTAACTATTTCTTTCTACTCTCTAAACAGGATTACAGCAGCACAGTGACACTCTCAAAATCCAGTATATGACAGATGATATCCTTAGTTTACGATGACTCTAACCTGATGGGAAATCAGCATTATTAGTGTATCAAAATCCACAAGAAAAAGTAAAGCCACAATCACAGTTTATTTTCTTTAAAATGCTCTAAGAATCCTTCAGGATGCTTCCATCTGATTAAATCAAAAGCAAAGAAATCACTATTCACCAACCCCAGCCGTGCATCAGGCTGCAGTAGTGCACCCCATGGCTTCCATCCTGCTGCATTTCAGCACCACGGACACTCACGCCTGAGCGCATGTTTACACCCATACCACCCTTATCTAAAACAAATGAAGCTGGCCACCCAGAGGTAAAGAGAGAATGGATTTTCTTCAGAAGCACTGAGAAAGCACAGTGCAGCTCTCCCAAGGTCTCTTTAAACACACTTCTCCCCCAGATCCGTGTAAATTTCTGCACAAACACTGAAACACTGGTACCTTCACCCAGGATCAACTGCTGCAAATTTGCTACTGGTGGAAAAGACTTTGCTCAGTTTATAGGTATAAATTACAAAATGCCCTCACAAGGTAAAAGCAACAGGGCTATCTGGCAACTCCTGGCCCTGCAAAGCTCTATTCAACTGCACCTGCAAACAAGGGTTATTTTTTTTAATGTACAAGTAGGAAGTTTTTCTATTAATCAATTTCTGTGAAGGTAGAGTGAATTGATTCTCTTTATTAATAAGAAATTCTTCACTGTGTGGCTTGTGAGGCATTGGCACAGAGAAGTTGTGGATGTCCCACCCCTGTAAGTGTTCAAGGCCAGGTTGCACTAGGCTTTGAGCATCCTGGTCAACGGGAAGGTGTCCTTGACCGTGGCAGGGGAGTTGGAACCAGATGATTTTTAAGATCCCTTCCAACTCTAACCATTCTATGATTCTATGATTAGCAGAAAGCTCTGGAAGTACTGCGAAGTCCCAGAAGCACTTAAAATTTAAGAAAAAGAAACCTCAACCAACTAAACAAAAAACCTATCCAGGTCCCTCTGCATTAACTTGCCTGGCCTCCTCTCTGTTCCCATGTGGATCACCTGACCCTCAGAGGTGGATCTTACTGGTTTTGCTCCGAGGGCTATCTCAGGTCCTCGAACCCTGAGGAGCACAGGAGTTTAACACTTGAGTCCCTCTGAAGACCTACCTTCTGTGCCCACTACCCGCTCTACAAGCTCACCGGTTTACGGAACACGGTTTTAGCGGCACTCCCGGAGGTTACAGCCCAGCGAGCGCAGCAACCAACCCCGCATCACACGGATGCTCCGTGCCACCCCGCCGGGCCCGGGGCGGCGCTTACCTGGAGGAGGCAGAGGCCGGGCGCGGCGTGCTCGGGCAGCCTCCCGCGGTAGACCTGGCGCTCGAAGCGCGGCTCGTTGTCGTTGGCGTCCTCGACCCGGACGCTGAGGCGGCAGGCTGCGGCTCGCTGCGGACGCCCGCCGTCCCGCGCCACCACGCGCAGCTCCAGCGCCGCCTGCCGCTCCCGGTCCAGGCGGGCTCGCGTGCTGACGGCGCCGCTCCGCGCGTCGATGCGCAGCAGGGCCAGCGCGGCCGGGTCCCCCTCCAGCGCGTACCGCACCTCCGCGTTGGGCGAGCCCGGCTCGTCCGCGTCCGAGGCGCTGAGGCGCAGCACGGCGGTGCCGGGGGAGGCGGCTTCGGAGACGGCGGCGCGGTAGTGGGGCTGCGAGAAGGCGGGCGCCTCGTCGTTGAGGTCGGCGACGCGCAGCAACAGCGGCTCCTCGGCGGAGAGCGGCGGCGCGCCGCCGTCCGTGGCCACCAGTCGCAGCTCGTACAGGTCGCGGCTCTCGCGATCCAGTGTCCCCGCCACGCAGAGGAAGAAGACGCCGACGCCCGACGGCCGCAGGGCGAAGGCGCCGTCGCCGCCCAGCAGGGCCAGCGCGATGCCTCCGCCGCCCTCTTCCGCACCCTCCTCGTCCGCGTCCGAGACGGAGACGCGGGCCACATAGTCGCCGGGGCGAGCCCCCTCGGAGACCCACGGGCCGCCGCTCTCGGTGAGGTAGAGCAGGCGGATGGCAGGGCGGTTGTCGTTCACGTCCAACACGGACACGGAGACGAGCGCGCTGGAGACCTCGGGCTGGGCACCGCCGTCCCGTGCCTCCAGGACCAGGCGGTGCAGGGCCCGCGCCTCGCGGTCCAGCGGGCGGCGGAGGCGCAGCACGCCGCTGCGCTCTTCGACCACGAAGTAGCCGTCGGGGTCGCTCTGCCGGCGGTTAATGGAGTAGCGCACCTCGCCGTTGGGGCCCAGGTCGGGGTCCGTGGCCCGCAGGCGGCAGACCGAGGTGCCCGGCGGCGCGTCCTCCCGTAGCCGCGCCCAGTACTCGCTGCGGCTGAAGGCGGGCGCGTTGTCGTTCTCGTCCAGCACCCTCACGGACACCCGCAGGCGGCCGCGGCGCCGCGGGCTGCCTCCGTCCCACGCCTCCACCACCAACCGGTGCGCGTCCGCCCGCTCCCGGTCCAGCCGCTGCAGCAGCACCAGCTCCAGCGGTTCCGACCGCCCGTAGCGCAGCTGGAAGAGCGGCGGCTCCCCCGCCGCGCTGCCCTCCTCCAGCAGCGCATAGCCCTGCGTACCGAAGCGGCCGGCGTCGGGGTCGCGGGCTGCCGGCAGGCGGAAGGCGGTGCCGGGCGGGCTCAGCTCGGAGATGTTGAGCTGTAGGTGGTCCCGCGGGAAGCGCGGCGGATGGTCGTTCACGTCGGTGACCGCAATCTCCACCTGCACCACCTCGCCGCGCAGAGTAGCCGCCACGAAGCTGTAACGCGCCCGCCGCTCCCGGTCCAGCCGCCGCGCCGTGCGGATAACGCCCGTCTCCGGCTGGACGTGGAAATCCGCTAGTACCGCCGATTCGCCGCTCCCCTCCGACAGCAAGAACCCACCCGGCGGTCCCGCGCCCGGCGGCAGCCCCGCGCGGATGTCCCCCACCAGCGTCTCGGCCGGCAGCCCCTCGTCCACCGCCAGGCTGAGGTTGTACACCGGTGCCGTACCGCCGCACGCCGCGCACAGCCACAGCGGCACCAGCAGCGACAGCGCCCGCCCCGTCGGGGGACCGCCGCCCCGGCACCTGCCGGCCCGCTGCCTCCTCGCCATGCCTCGCCGCTAAGCTGGCATCGCGGGCAGCCCGCGCAGCGCCGCTCCCCGCCGCCAGGCAGGTGGCTTCGCCCCGCTGCCGCGCTAGGAAATCCTGCACGGTGCTGCTGGTGCCGAGAAGGACAAGCCTGTGCGAGGAGACGGGGAGGGCGGCTCCCACCGCTACCGCCCGGCGCAGCCCCCGCCCCTCCGCCCCCGTCTGCGCTGCCGGAACATCGCCCGTCCCGCCCCTTCCCAGCGCCCGGGGCTGGCGACCCCAGGCGTGGACGTGTCGAGCAGCGTTTGGAAGACTCGGAGGAGTCTTCGCCGATATTGATTCCTCGGGGAATCAGCTGCTGAGGGTGGGAAAGCGGTGGCCAGCGCAGGTGGCGTGCCTCATGAAAGTAGGGTCTTTAAACGGGACAGAAATGTGCGAGGATTAAAGGGGATGCCCAGTTGAGCAAGGAATTTTCTCACCTTAATAACGTTGTCCTTGTTTTCCATGTAAAGGCTTGCTTGCTATCCTAGCATTAGGTCAGTAAATAGTGCTTGGCATGGCAGGGAAGCATTTACTATAAATAAGCTTTAAGTAGAAACTTCATCAGCTTCAGCGAGACCAGAATTTCTTTCCTTTTTCACTATTCCTGACTCCCATATCTAATTGGGAATGGTCTGAGGATGAATTATTGTTTCTTCAGTGACAGTGAGAATATACAGCATCATATAAATGCTAAGTACCAACCATCCATCTTTCCATGAAAGCTAAGTACACTACTTCAGCATTTACCAGTCTCTTGCTGTTCCTCCTGGTCCTTTGCCAAACTTAATTTCACCTTTATGGCAAAAGTCTGACAGTTGGTCATAGAAAAGCAAACTCATCCTAGGACAGACAAGGAAAATCAGGGCAAAGACAATAATGTAGCAAGAGAAGTTGCTGTAGCTTGGTCCTCTCTTACAAAGGGGCACTAGGAAAGGCAGCTGCTTTGCTGTTTGCCGGTTTTCAAGTTATGGAAGATCTACCCAAGTCCCACTGCCAGAGCACCGGCTCCTTGAGGAGGGGACAAAGCCCTTGATGTATCCACACAGGAGAAGTGTTTTTTCCAACACTGTTGGGACCCAGCAATTCCATGTATCCAAGAGGGAGAATTGGGTTCTAAAGTAAGGCAGAGGAAGTCTTAGCGCATATGTGAGTCTGCATGCACAGGAGGGGAGACACACAAGATCTTATCCACTGTATCTGACGTGCCTCCCTTACAAGAGAGACAGGGCTGAGCAAAAGGTTTTGTAAAACCTTCCTAGACGCATTCTGAGAAAGTCTCTGCATATTTATATACGATAATTACAAGCATAGAAGTAAGAAGGAAACACTGAGGACCTTGCCAGTTTCATTCATATTCATTGAGAAAACACATGGATCCTCCCCAAGTCACAGATGTTCAGCATGAAAATGCCTGAATTCCATTGAATCACAGCAAGTTTGGAAAAACAGCCATGTCCCATGCAGCCCATGCAGTCACTAAGAAAACATGTGAATCATGTTCAATCAGGCACATTCACTGGAACACTAAGCAAAACCTTCTGTTGCCAAGGTCAGACAGTGCCTAAAGAGCAAAGTTCTGTGTTCAGATACAGCATGCATGGAGATAGTGGGGAAAAAGTAAGATGGATGCAGTTATCTGTGGTTCTGGCAGTACTCCCTCATGTGTTTTGTGAGACCAGGGTGCTTTAGCAGTTCTGTAACAAGTGAAGTCAAAAGCACTGCCCAGCTACAACATGTTTCCAGAAATACCACATCTTTGGGACACTACAGACGTTCTGTCTACTGTGTGTGTGAGCTTTGCCTTGTAAGTGTTCTTCCACCTTCTTCATTTTTCTGCCTTCTCTGAGCCTTTTCTTCTTTCCATTGTTCCCTTCTTAAGCTTTTTCTCTCCCTCTCTCCCTCATGTTCATGACCTCATTTCTTCCACAAATCACAACCAGAAGTTTCTAAATCTTGAGGAGATGTTTGTGGTCTCCTGGATATACTTAGCTACCCCTGCTGTTCCCTTTTTTCTCTGTGACATGGTGACCTACACAAAAAGACAAGTGGCATCACGCAAGACTTGGAGGGAAGCTGCCACAATGACATCCCAAAGGAAGCAAGGGTGCAAAGTTCCAGTGCACTAGCTACCTCCTTGCATCCTCAAGCAGTCTCTTAGTGAAGACACTTGCTAACTCCTCAGATTTACCAAGTCTTTTAGTGTAAAAAGTGGACAGGAGCACAGCCTGGTTTGAAGGAAGGGTATGTGTGTTAAGAGTGTGCTAAATGCCTGTGCATTCCAGTTTAGAAGGGGTCACCTGTGAGCCAACATGCTCAGTCAGATAGCAGTCACCGTTACTTCTCCATCCCTTTCCTAAAGATGGCCACCTCTGACTTGGTAGACAAGTGAACAGCATGTGAATCTACTTTCAAACCACTGAAGTTTCCAGCCTTTCCTCTTTGCTCTGCTCCATGTGCAAAGCAGAGAACTGATGCTCCCCAAGCAGCTCTGAATGCCAATTCAGCTGTCCTTGTGGCACAGACCCAGCCTCTAGGAAAGGAGAAAGGAAGGAAACTGGAAGGCGATAACTGCATCAGCTGCTCAATTTTAATCCTCCTGTATTTGTAAATCAATATTTTCTGTAGCTTGATCCTCCCTGGATTAACAAGAAATTCTTTTTCCTTTAAGGAGAATTAAACTGTAGCAAACTAAAGCTGTAGTACAATTCTAGCACACAAAAGATCACTGAAACAGAGATAGTGTTGTTCTAACCATGAAGGTGCATCATTATTACAGTTAATTCTGCCTACAAACATTGCCCTGCCCATGCAACAGCTGTGGCAGCTTAAGATGTGACCTTCCCACACTGAAGAGAGAGACGGCTGAGGTGGTAAAGCAGCATGACTTCTTCCTTCTTCTGCAGCTCCCTGGCTCACTGCACATTGTCTTCAGCAGCAGCAGCAGCAGTTCAAGCCAAACCAGCTGACTCGGGTTTGATGCAGGGTGGGAGCGGGACAGGATCCATGCCAGCACTCATCGGATGGGCGGTAGCAGCCAGCTGAGGGCAGAGAGTGGCTGAACTGCTCCAGACAGAGCTGAAGCAAATAACATGAAATAAAAAATAAGTCTTTCCATGAAGTTATTTCCTGTGCTGTTTGAAGGCAGTATGGGCTCAGCTGCTAGTTATTGCCTTTCAGCCAGCGGGCACCACGCTTCCATTTCTGCTTACCAGGTGGTGTTCCCTGATCTTCCTTGGGTTTACTTTTAAGGTCAAAGATTAGTTTAAGCAACACTGAAACAATTATTTCTGTTAACCCCAGTGATTTTTTTTTTTTCCTGTGCGCTGGATTACAGAGATCTCACATAAATCAGTTTTCTGGCAAAACTGTGGGGTGAGGAAACACTAATATCTTCAACTGTTGCAGCTGGATCTAAGAAAGGATGTCTGCCCACAGCCTTACTGGTTGGGGTCACAACATGTATTCAGCCTGGAATACATGATGTATGGAGAAAGCGTTAACTTTGCAGAGCATCAGGTGTTTCATTATTTATAGCTCCCCAGGCACACGTATATTGATTTCAGCAACACCTCTTTGAAGGAGTGTCAGCTGCACAAAAGATTTGCTGGTGACCAAATGAAGCCTGGTCACAGTTGCTATGTGTAGGACTGGTTTCCTTATAGATGCAGTGAGATGTAGTTAAGATGTTTTTTGTTTGGTTTTGTTTGGTTTTTCTGGTAGCTATCCCTTCACTCCTGATCACAAACTAAATTGCAGAACTCATTTTGCTAAAGAACAGATGCCTGGCCTTCGCTGATGAAGAATCATGTTATCCCCAGAATCTGGCTGGAAATAATGTACTGACTCTGTCTGTCCTCAAAGGTAGGAAAGACTTCCAGGAAAGACTGGTTTGAGAGTTATGAAGCTATGGGACAGGTAGTAATAGTGGCTTCTTTTTCCTTTTGTTCTAGATGTATTTTGGATGCCTTTGCTCCTTCTGTGGAGTGGATGTTGCTGCTGCCTTCTCTGGGTAATCATTTCAGAATCTGTTGCTCAGATATAACTGCCTAAGTAGGGCTATCCAGATCAATACTTTCAGATTAACCTTATTTCTAGTTCACTTATCTCGTATGCTATCACCGAGGCCTAATCATCTGTCCTGATGTTGTGCTTCCGCCTTGTTTAGTCTCTTTTCTGTCAATTCTGACTTCATTAGTCTCTTTTCTGTCAATTCTGTTCAGCTTCAAACTGAGTGTCACATCACTTGTCTGGATGACTACTCAAATGTATTTGTATCTGCCTGGAAAATTTAAATATGTTCTTCAACTCACATCGTTTTAATTCCACTGTCCCCTGCAGGCTGAAGACATTTTTTGTTATGCATAAAATAAAACTAATACATTTTATGAATAAAGTTTCTAGAAAATTTGAAATAAAACAAAATATGAAAATAAATATTAACAGAATTTAATTAGATACTACTAGGTAAGATAGGCCTTTTGAGCTACCTTGATTAGTGGAAGGTGTCCCTGCCCATGGCAGGGGGGTTGGAACTAGATGATCTTAAGGTCCGTTCTAACCCTAACTATTCTATGATTCTATAATAGGTGTGCATTCAGATTTTGACATTCTAACCATTTTTTAATATATATCTACATTTAGTTTGTGAACTTAGCCACAGATCTTACTACTCTAGCAATGGGATTTATACAAAAGTAGAAGACCCTATTTTTGATTGCTGTTGACTTCCTCATGTGGTTTGCAATCTATATCATTATTCACATATTGTGAATTTATCTTTAAAACACAGGGAAGACTTCTTTCTTTTGCTGTCTATCATTCGGACAAGCTGATGTAGATTTGAAACAATCCCTTTAGGACAGCAAATGGTTCACCCTTTTGGGACAGAAATAAACACACAAGAACTTCCCACTACATGGGTTACATTCACATAAAGCTGTCTTTTGCCATCTGCTTGCCACCACTGAGTCCAGAGCTTAGTGGTCTTTCTACAGCTCAGAGTTGAGCTCCAGAAATCTTGATAACTCATAATCCCAGGTTGGATTTAATACTCCCTTAATAAAATACCTCCCTTGACTACTGTGTTGAGTTTTCACACAAAATGTATAAAATTATCTATACGATCAACTCATCTCACAAAATAATGGATCACAACTTGCAATCAGATGCAGTAGTTAAATTCTATGTGCATATAAGAACAGATGTGAGAAACAAAACAGGACCAAATTCTGTTATCTGATATATTTGTCTGAACTGCAGATGATACCAAAAGTATGCAGTGACCAGATGCAGTTGCAGGAGCTCTAATCCACAGATAATTTTCATCCAGATGCAGCCTCTTAACTCAGGGATGCAGCATTAGGAAAGTCATTCTGCATCTACAGGATACGATACCATGGCATTTCCTACACTTCCAAAATCTTTCTCTCTAAACTCTGAAGCTTTGAAAAACAAGAGTTGGCTGAGAGCAAGCAAAACAAAACGATTACAACCGTATCTGAATACATAAGAAATCATCCAGTAGAGGATTGCTCTGAATTCACTCTTCCCAGATTTCCCCTCAGGGATGTCAGTTAGCTGATGTTAAGATTGCTGAACACTGTGCAAAGCACTGCTGGTGCCAGCAAGCCAAAATATGGTAGTTGGAAGCTGAAAGCCCGTTAGAAGAGCTCAAGCTGCAAACAAGATACAAATAGCACAATTGCAATGGCATGACATGGGATAGAATGCATTTTCTGTCACTTATGGTCTTTAAGGCAAAAAGGCATGTTCTGTTTCAGCCACGAATGCCAGGGCTTTAAGCAGGAATTACAAGTAGAATGAAGTCAGGCCATATGATTAGACTGTTCCTTTCTGGCTTTCACATCCATGAAAATCCAGTTTCCCAGGGCAGCTGCCCTCATCACGGAAGAGTAGCCCACACAGCAGGCTTAAGATCTGGAAACCTGCAGCTATCACTTCATCAGCCAAAGTCCCCGCTGAGGACTCAAGCTTGTGGCACTGAGAAGAGTGAGGGTCAACACATAAAACTGGATCTTAATAGGCTAAGCCACTATGCCTAAGTAATTATTTAAAATAGCTGTAAATCAGAAAAGGGCTTTGCTTTTCAAAGTAAAATATACTGTAATTCACGTGTGAATTAAGGCCCCTGGCTATTTTCTTCTCTCACATGCACACAAACGCTGAAAGCAACTAATTCACCAGCAGTTTTTGAGCCTTTCCACTCCTTTTCCAGATGATAATTTCATAAGGAGTTTGGATGCCTGAGTCTTGGCTCCCATGCTCCAACTGACACTACCACAGTTATGATCCTGAAAGGTTCTCCTGTTTTCTTAGAAAGCCTATTAAGACAAGGCTATAAATACACAAGAACAAAGAGCTCCTCCTTGTCCCAGTGCACAAGTGCCCTGACCTGCTGATTTTCAGGGCACACGTATTATGCAGTACTATGCCTTTCTTCAGGGAGGTGTCAGCTGGAGGTGCAGCTGGACAGGGTGAAACCACATAGAAGCCATAGGGGAGCAGATGCTTGCATTACCTTCTGTAGCAGGTTTGTTTTTGTTGGCAGCTGGCAGTAAACTGCTGCTGGCTAATTCTGCTCCTTTCATTTTAGTAAGTGGTAGTGGAGCACCTAGCGGCTTTTGGATAGGCACCCATTTTTACTATGTGTGAAAACACATCTGTGCAAATCCTAACTAATGGATCCTATTTTATTGAAAGTAAGACAAAATGAGTGCTGGAGACAGAAGTTGATTGTCTATTTTAATTTAGGAAGTACAAGCTGCATCTAAAAGCAGTTTTGCCAGCTTCCTCCAGCCACTTCATATCTGCAGGGGGAAACCTTACATTTACAGTATTCTCACTGAATTATCCAATGTCCTCATCCTTTTTTAAAGAGTTTATCTTTACAGAATCTTTATGGGGTGGGAAGGTCCATTATCAGCATTCCACAGAGGACCACACACAGATATTAAGTTATGTGTCCACAGGATACATTTTGCATCCTACAATGGATAAAGTCCTTAGGTAATTCCAGCCTTGCTCTTCATCTGGAGATGTCATAGCACCACCCTCAGGGTACCCAGCCTGAAATAACAGACCAAAGGAGAGAGTTAGATGACAGAAAAGCCCCAACTATCTCACCATCATAATCCCTAGAGCCAAACTAGTGTTTTAGAGCATCAGGTGTTTCTTTATTTATAGTTCCCCAGGCACGTGTATTGATTATCAGCAACAGCTCTTTGAAGGACTCTCAACTGCACAGAAGATCTGCTAGGCAGGTGAACAGCACATGAATACATTGGGGTGAAGAGCTCCATGCTGCACACTCGCTCAGTGTGCCTGCACTCACACACAGAGTCAGCAATGCAAGCGATACCCCTCCTGAACCCTAAGGCAGTGTCTTCAGGCTTGTTTTTTGCCGCTTGCTTTCCCCAGACTGTTCTACTGTATTTGCTGACCTTTTTGTCCCCATGTGCTCAAGCATAAAATAACACACACTTTTACCAGTTTCAGCTATGTATCTTCTGCTCTGGTAGCTGAAATGCCAACTATGAGATGCTTGGGATCACAGTGTTACAGCAGTGGTTTTTAAGTTTCAAACACTGAGAATGCACTGTTATCCAAAGCAGATTGTTTCCCAACATAGAACTGCCAATGAAATCTCTTTTTAAGTATCGTTTTATTACTCCTAGTCATATTCCTGAATATTCACCTTTGTTACCTTTAACTGTTTATAGGTTGCAATGCTTTCAGGTATCATTCAGCAGTAAATACAGAAATCAGTGCTTGTTTTTCAGAATAAACTCAGCCAGAAAAGGATAGGAAGGAGAGGCTTCTCAAGCCTTTAAGTGAGGCTTAAGATAAACTTCTGTCATACATTTATAGGGAAAAGGAAAACTGCTGGCTATTTGTAAAAGGAAAGTAGTTCTTCTAAATCCCTATACACAGATACCCTAGAATGTGGCTACTACAAGAACAAGAAAGTGTCACAGGAAGACTAAATTCATACAGCTAATTTTAGGCAAGAACTGTCATAGGCCTAGCTCACTATTTCAATTGCACTTGCCATGTGTCTGTGCCTGGTTTGATCCCACTGTTCCTGAATTCTTGCATCAAAAGCTTTACAGCTGCTTTTTTCAGAATAACACAAAATGCATCCCTTTGCTGAAGAAATCCATCAGGAACATGAGATTGGATTACTAAACCCGCTGGTCGCAGTAGGTGCCTTGGGGCTAGTGCAGCTGGGGACAGGCCCTCCCAAAGCTGAGTTTCCTCCCAGTGTCCATCATATTTTAAACTGGGCATTCGCACTTTTCGGATCAGAAGGGTGCACCTATATTTAAATACATTTTTCCTGACAAGACTTATAGTCTTGTTTAGTAGAACAAGGAAAAGAATCACTGCTGTGCTTTTCAGATTTTGCCAGGAAGAAAGATATGACACTCTTAAAAGGAATTGTATGGTGTTTAGGTGTAGAAATGGGTGAGCATTGGATTGTACTCTGCTGGAAGGAGACCTCAGGCACAGGGAGGAACATGTTTGTACCAGCAATCCCAATGTTGCTCACAACTGAAAGGAAAAAAAGCAATGAGAAAGGCATAAAATATCCTATTGAATTTGAATGCCATCATCCCTGTGCAGCACAGTAATTACTTGGCTGACAATTCAGAGTACAGAGCAATTGGGCACTCTGAGGACTTTGGGTGGTGCCCAGGGCGTCACTTTCCCTTCACAAGAACCAGAAAAAGACCGTTTCTGCAGCTGGCCTCTGGGCTGGCCCCTAGGAGGGAACCTTCCTCAGGGATGCAACAGCCACCCCGGGGCCCCTGCTCTGCAAGGGAAAAGCTGCTGGTGAGATGACACATATGGGCTCCCTGATGATGTGCAGGGACAGGGAAACCAGGCTCCTTGTTGTGCCCACCTAGCATGGGCCTCAATCTGCTTTTCAGCTTCCAAGCCTTGATCACCATGTCCCTGTCCACCACATCCCTACATCTGCCCACCATGTCTCCAATGAACACGGGCAAGACTCTCGAACCACCACACGAACTGAAATAGTTATGCAGGGCAAAATGGTTTTGTCCCCCCAGTAAAATCTGGATGTTTTATCTCTGGCTCCATCTTCAGTTTATTGGTGCATGGTGGTGAGGAAAGGGGAGGAGACCATCAGGCAGCGGGACTTGCTGGGGGCTGTAGGAATTTTTCTAGGTTTGGGAGCAGTTCACAACTTCCTCATGATGCTAAGGAAAACAACACACATGAAAGTGCTCCTGCGAGGCTCAATATAGGGTCTCTCTCAGGCTCAACTCTCAGCTTACACCCATAGAAAGAACCACATTGCCAGCATGAGCTCATGACATGGTGATCTCTCTCTGAACACTCATTTTGGCTTACACTCTTGGAACAGGCTGCTGTTTTCTCTGTAGCTCAGTTGTGCGATATTTCACCTCACTCTTCATCAAGAACCAGGAGGGGTCTGTATTGCGATGGAATCTAAAGAAAAACAGCGGTTTTAATTTAACGTGCATTTCTTTTATGAGAGGCCTTTTGAAATGACAGGATTTTTATTTTCATACACAAAGACGTTCTCTGTGAGGGGAAGAGTTCAGGTCTGCCTTTACTCTTTTTCCTCTGTCATGAAAGAGCTGCATTCAGTAGTTGACAGAGGCTGTCAGGATTTCACTGCACTAAACAGATTGTTGGCAGCTGATGGGAAGGTAAACTGAATTAATCTACACTGAAATAGTTTGTACTTCGAAAGTGGCATTCATTTGTGAGTTCTAAAGCTCTCTACAGATGTGAATGTGAATGAAGCTTTACAGCGATCTTGTCAGAAGAGTAAGCAGAGCATGCACCTTTGACTCCCAAGCACAGAAGGCACCTGAGTTGTCCAAGGTTAGACTGAAGGTACCTGATCCAAAATCTACTGAAATCAATGAAAGTTTTTCTGTGATTTCAAGGCATTCTGAGCTAAGACCTACACTAGTGACAGAAATAGAAAATAATTCATGACCCTCAAACCTCTATTCTAATTGCTATTTATGCTACTTTCCTTCCTTCTGTTTTAGAGCAGACTTAAACCAGAACATCAGCCAAACCATGATAATTTATTGTAACACAGTATGATATAAGAGAACTTGTGGTAAAGCTTTCCAGAAAATTTCATATTGCAAGGGTGAATAACAGTACTTTGTGGCCAAGATAATCTTTAAAGGAAATCAGAATGAGTTGAAATACCCCCATGGGCTTCTTTGCTTGATCACTAAAGCACTTATTTGAAATGCTTTATTTACTGCAATAATTTCATGTCATTACTGCCTAGATTAATTGCCTGACAGAAGCATATCAGAAGTACCACCTAGAAGTCAGGACTCAATAGTGTACCAGAATGAAAAACTCAGACCACTCAGAATTGCACACTGTTAGGCTAATAAACAGTTGTCTTCCACAATGAGCAATTAAATCTTCTTAATAATTTTAAATACACTTTTTTAACTGCATAAATAACAGCTATGTAATCCTAACTGTGGGATCAATTTGGAAATACAGATAGTTCCCAATTACATGGAAGTAAATTATTGTGGTTGGGAATAAGTCATACCACAGGTATGGAAGACACCCCAGTTGCTCTGAAAAAAATAACTTATTCACTTGCTTATGGTAGCACCCAAACAGCCCTACTCCTTCCACACCTGAGCTGAGCAACATGGATTTGTCAGCAAAGTCTTGAGACCTCTACACACTGCAGTCATTAGCTTTTTCCTCCTACCGGTTGTTTGTAATACCTTCTCACACTCTGATTTACTTAGGCTTTATATTAGCCATAGTTTTATTTTCTCTGGGTGGCCACTTCCTACTTCACTGGATATTTAAACCGATTGTGGTTACAATAATAGAGGATTCCCCCAGCTGCCTGCTAACAAGAGTCTTGCAACAGAAAATAGCACGATATTAGCTTCAGCCTTTTCCTCTCCTCTAAACTTCAAACCACTTAATTCACCCCACTCAAGGCATTCTGACCAAGAAGAGAATGCAAGTTTCCAAGTCAAAGATCTTGAACAGAAAATGACTCTCCAGTTACCCCTTTTCTCTCTCACATTAGCAGCTTTCCAGGCTGAGGGCCAGCACTAGCTGGTGGCTGGGCCAGGAAAGGACAAGCTCCCTTGGATTGTTGGAGCTTGCCGGGCCAAAACTAACATGTTCAAACCAAGGC
>JBCJKH010053488.1:0-25681 GCA_039877255.1 Loriculus beryllinus
ATGGGTTGCCCAAGGAAGTTGTGAGTGCTCCATCCCTGGCAGTGTTTAAGGCCAGGTTGGACAGAGCCTTGGGTGCCATGGTTTAGTGTGAGGTGTCCCTGGCCATGGCAAGGGGTTGGAACTGGATGAGCTTAATGTCCTTTCCAACCCAAACCGTTCTATGATTCTATGATTCCCTACCTCTCCCCATACCACACGGAATAACAATGGAGAATGGGTTCATATCCATCTTCTACCTAAGCCTCTGAACCCATATTCCACTACAGGCTGTCTGCTACCGGATGGTAGCTGGTTTTGTGCTGCTTTGAGTGCATCAAGTGAGAAACCCTAGCTGCTGCCGCTGCAGCCTGCCCCAGGTACAGTGTCATTTGGTGGCAGAGCTCAGAGTGCAGATCAGGACAGCACTTGTGCTGATGTGCAAGAGTTGCAGTCCCTTGCCAAAGTACAGGACATCAAGCACACGCTTTCCAATTGATGTGCACCCAAAGGGAATCAAGCCCCTGGAACAGCAAAAGCCCAGCCCTTTGTGTCCTTCCTGGCTACAAGCACACCTCCAAGCACAACAGTGCCCAGACACAGGAAATCTGTGCATGCTCCCAGATGCAACACTCATGTGTTGCACATCCTGGCCCTGTCTGGCAGGAGGAGGTCAGCCCAAGCCCCAGCACCAGCTTGCTCTCTGCTCCGTCTTGGGTTTGCTTTAATGGCTCCTTTGAGACGCTGCCTCAGCACAGTGAGTTTATGAATGTGACATTCAATATTGTCTACCATAAGCCACTCTGTCACCATGGCAACTGCCTCCTTAGCCCAATTCCTGGGGCTTTTCAGGTCTGCTTGATATTCGCCTTGACACCTTTGCTGGAGACCTTGGGGAAACGCATTAAGTGTGAAAACACCTTGCACTTATTGGGCCAAGGTAATTCCTCCCCACACGGACGTGCACATCATATCAAATCCAAGAGAAGGGCTCTCACCCTGCGGACTCCTGTCCATCCTCCATGGCATGGCTAATGAGCTGCAAAGCCAAACCTAGGCAGGATCCTGGGGTCCTCTATAATCAGAGATGCTGCATTCTCAGTGCTCTGGCCAGGGCTCCTGCTGAAAGAGCTGGGCAGATGCGATTAGGAGAGTATGTGAAATATTGACCCTAGCTAACATGATTTCTCTGCATTTCCGATCCCCTGCATGTGGCTACCTTTCCTGTAGAGCCTTCCTTCTTTCACGCCCAATTATTCCTTTTTTCCTCATTTTCTGGGCAAGGCAGTAACTTTTCTAACCCAGTCTCCTGATTTGCCTTCCGTCCCAGGGGTTTCTTCCTAGGGACTTTGCTTTACACAGTCTTTCACTCTGCTCCCATGTGTCTCTTTCAGCATCTTTTATCCATTGCCCACTCTGTCCCAGTTCCCTAATTCCTGCCAGGTTATGGGACTGACATTTTTGTACACAGCTACAAGGTGCTGTTCCTGGCTTCTTAAACCTATCAGAAAGAAGCATCACAGGGCATCATAAGGGTAAAGACTGAGGTTTAATAGCAGGCAAGATGCCTAGTCAGGAAAACTGTCCAGCCTGGAGAAGAGAAGGCCTGGGAGGGGGGGGGGGGAGGTTGTATCTTGTCAGTGTTATATAAATAACTGAAGGGAGAGTGTAGACAGGACACAGCCAGGTTCTTCTCCACGGTTCCCAGTGCCAGAACAAGAAGCAATGGGCAAAAACTGAAACAAGAAGGCTCCATTTGAACATCAGGAAACAGTTTTTCACTGTGGGGGTTACCAAGCAGTAGGACAGGTTGTTCAGAAAGGTTGTGTGGACTCTCCATCCTTGGAGATATCTAAACACCAACTGGACATGGTCCAGGGCAACCAGCCCTAAGCAGGCCAGCTTGAGCAGAAGGATTGGACAAGATAACGGCTAGAGATCCCTGCCAACCTCAACCAGTGATTCTGATACATCAGCTCTAGGTCATGCCATACCAATAAGCTCTGGGCACAGAGTCAGGGAAGTTGTACAAAGTCTCTGACACATCCCAGCAGGAATTTGTGACAGCTTCACCCGTGTAAGAAGTGGGAACATTTCCAGGAAAATAACTGTAATCCTTCCATCAAGGGATTCGTGACAAAATGTCTCCAAGACCGTTTGGAAAAGCAGTTTTCTTAGTTGGAGTCCTCATTTATGTATAGAGTGTGCTATCTTGAACATGTATCATGTAGATGCTTAGAACTGAGGGTAGCCCCAGCAGTATGAAGTCATAGGCAGAGCGATCCAATCAGTCTGCTCCCGTATTCTTTGTGTGACATCAGTGCAGCCCAAAGCTGCAACCTGTGGGGTTTGGGTATCCATTAGCACCAAGGAGATGGGAATAAGTGGAAATAACAGCAGGGTGAAAACATAGCAGAATGGAGTCCTCAGGAGTCCCAGCCCAATGAGGGGGAAGTTCAGAAGCTCAGGAGCATGCCTGATGATAAAACGTGTTGGAAAATAAAGACCTTAATTACAGTGACCATTTTTGACCCTGCCATTGTTAGTGACTCAGTCCTTAAATGCTGCATTAAGCAGAAGCTGGCGTTGGTAACTGTGAGCAGCAGGGCAGCAAGCAGGAGCAGTAACAGCCAAGGCTATAAGGTACGTCGCTCCAGTAAAAAGCTCCTATTCATTTTGGGCTGAAATTCCCCTGGGAATACAGGTGTATCTTTAGAGGAAAATTAGGTAGTCTGCATGCAAGCATCTCAGAGCAATGCAGACATGGAAGATTTCATTGGCAGAACAGGAGCAGGAATCCACAATGGAAATCTGCTGAGATAAGTGCCTGATTTGCAGACTTTCCATGATGCTTCTTGCAGTGACTTGGACTTACGGCTTGATTATTGTGAGGGCTAGAAACAAGGTATTATGAAATGTGACTTAGTTCCTTGCCTCAGAGCCAGATCTGAGACCCAGTAGT
Organism: Loriculus beryllinus; assembly: GCA_039877255.1. Classification (NCBI taxonomy): domain Eukaryota; kingdom Metazoa; phylum Chordata; class Aves; order Psittaciformes; family Psittacidae; genus Loriculus; species Loriculus beryllinus. The sequence goes on from JBCJKH010053488.1 coordinate 2,939, forward strand.
GGGGTCACTACTATTCACTCACTGCTACTCACAGTTCACTCACAGGCTGAGTTGTGCGTTCCAGTCAAGGCTCAGTCAACTCACCCGGGCATGGCATTTGGTGTAAACTGAACTACACTGACTTATTGTTTCCCTCTTGTCCTGAAGCACGTCATGGTCTGAAGGAAGATAGAGGAGAGCAGGAATCACACCTGGATCTGACCAATAATTTAACCACATCACTGCTGCTGGCTTTTTCTGCCGTGCAGAAGGTCCCATGCCCTTTCCATATGGCAGAACAAAGGCAGAACATCCAAGGTCTTGCAGAAAGGAGGGTCCAAATGTCCGAAGATGTGCCCAAGGATGCAGATGGTCATGTGGATCCCCATAGCCCTAGTTACTCATTATGGAATCCCAAGTACATGTTTTCTACAGTGTGACAGCTTGTAGTAAGAACATATATAAACCCCTAGTGCCAGGTGACCTGGGGTGAGCAGACCAAGCTCTCTGAAGAAATGAGCACCACAGACTCTCTGGGAAATGCAATTAAACACCACTAAGCCTGTGACTTATGGCCCTCTGATGATCTAACACCATATCATGGACAAATATGCCATACTCCCATCGTGCTGCCTTGGGAAACAGGTTTTTGGCAGTCTCTCCAACCCTGCCCAAGCCCTCTGTCTCTCTTCTTGCTCTCCAAGTCTTTGCATCTCATCTTTCCTATCAGGTGTTTGCTGCCCGCAGGCAGAGAAAGGGGAGTTGGAGTCTGGAAGCAGGAGACGTTTTGGTTTGGTTGCTTGTTTGGTTTTGCTTTTTCCCTTAGGGACCTAGCACTTCACCCTGTGCTGTCAGGTATCTTCAGACGAGACAGCCTAGCCTTTTTCTAACCCTTTGGGAACACTGGGCCTGCTCACCTCTTGGCTTCCCATAGAAAACATCTGCAGCAGTACATCGTCCTTGAGATTTGCATGCAAGCTGGAACAAGCACCCTATGGCTCAGGGAAGAGGGACAGAGCCCTTTGTGGAGGTAATATCTCCATTCAGCCATGCAAACTAGCCCCAGGGAGCATCATACCTGTGCAGGAATGCAAAAAAGGGCTCTGTCCTGCAGGCTAATGAAGAGCCCGGGAAGGAGCTCAGCATTAACTGTGTGTTGGGAGAGTACCAAAACTCAATGAGAGACTGTAAAGAAGCAGAAAAGGATTTGAGTGTAACTTCCCAAAGATCTTGATTCTGCCCACTTGCATTCTCGCATGTGGATTTACACACAACAGCATGCACATGACACAGTGGTGTCAGCAAGTTCATGTGTATGCAGCTTGGAGGACAAAGGGTGTCAGCTACTGAGCCCTTACAGCCCCTTCCTGGATGTTTTCAATGAGTAAGGAAGAGGGATTTTGGGATAGTTCTGACCCAGGAGTCAGCATTTATTGCAATGTGTTCTTGTGCATTGGAATTTTGCTTGCTTCACCCTCTGTAAGCCATAAGTGAGGTTGCTTTCTGTTGCCTGTGTTTCCTTGGTTTGGGCTCCCTGTGGAATCTGTTCTCTTTGTGGGGATAACAGAAAGAGAAATGGCACATACATTGTGGTGCATAGCTGCCGGAGCTGGCAGAGGACAGGCTTCTGGCTACCAAATCACCTGAGCTGTTGGTCTTTGTGCAAGCAACACTTCTCTCTTTCACTGTTGTGTGTAATGTCCTTTTAACCAGCCTGTGCTTTCCTGAAGACAACTCCTACAATCCTTCTTCAAGCAAAGGTATGATGGATAGCAATGATAGTGGCATTTGGAAGAAGCATTTAATTTGAAGAGCAGGCTCTCATTCTCTGGGCTCACATGTGAGTCTGCAGGAGCACAGCAGCACTGCTGGTTGTAGCCATGGCTAGCTGGAGTTTGGTGTGTGACTCAGTTTCAGGAGATGTCTTTGGACATGCGAATCAGAGTACAGGCAGAGTGCAAGGCACATGCTGCACTGAGATGACAACTGGGATAATCCTTGGATAGAGAAAACAGACCCGCATGGGAATGTGTACAGGCTTCCCAAACCTCCCAAACCCCAGAATGTGGCTGAGCAATACACATCTCACCAAACCTGCCTTTGCCTGGGGGCCTTTAGGAGGGAAGGTTATGGGCAATACTTATCAAGCCCATCTTCTGACAGGACAACCAACCACAAATCACAGGAAGAGGCAGTGATCCCAGGACTGCAGACAATGTGGCAGTAATCCCAGGACGGGAAGAGGCAGACTTGAGCAAAGAGCTGCATCCCACAGGTGAGGAGTTAGCTGAGGTGGTAAGTGAAACGAGTGGGATGAGAGGCACTGGAAGTAGCATGAAGGTGGGAGAATAAAAGACTAGTTTCAGGGAAGACTGGACACCACTGAGCTAATACAAATGAAAAACCTTGAGTTAAAGACTACAGTAATGGACCACCCATATCAAAGGGCAATAATCAGTCTGAAGTATGATTGACTTTGAGTAACAATCAAAGTATCCTAGGGTCAAGCAGTGGACCGATATAGTTCAATATCCTCATGTGCTTTCTAGACAATTCAGATGCGCCCGCTCAAATTTTTGGACAATATTAAATTATCTAAATATTTGAAGTAATAAAATGAAGATGTAGCTGGCACATGAATGGCAAAGCCTCATTCCACAGGGACCTCAGGAAACGCCAGGCCTGAGCCAAGAGAAACCTCACAAAGTTCAGCTCCTAGGAGGGCCATGCTCTGTACCCAGTGCAAGACAAACCCGGGCATCAATACAGCTGGGGCGTCAATCCATAAGCCGTGCTAAGAAGGACCAGGAGAACAAATTGAACATGAGTCAACAGTGCACTCTTATGGCAAATAAAGGAAACCACAAACTGCTTTACAGCAGGACTGTGAGCAGAAGGGAGGAGTTACATCCCTCTATTCAGTGCTTCTGTTGTTGCACCTGGAATACTCTGTGTTTATCTATACCTCGAGCATACTCTCCATCCAGAACAAAGAAGGATATGAAGAAAACAGAGGTCGTGCGGCTGAGATGTCAGGGGTCTTAGACACACGGCCAACAGACACGTAGAAGGATCTGATTTGTGCTGTCAAAGAGGATGCTGAGGGGCTGGTAATTGCAGCCCACAAACTCTTGAAGGACAGTTACAACAATAACAAAGCCAAACACTTCTCGGTGATGCCAAGCAACAAAGCAAGGGCCACAGAGGCAGCAAAGGGTTAGGTATGATATTAGGGAAAAGCTGTCAACACAGGTCTTGCTCAGTCAGATCCCACAGTGACCTCTAAGATACTTCCCAAAGCATCTGCTTTTCCCCAGACCCACGTTGCTCCCTGAAGAACGGACATTCCCTGTCTGCAGTCTTGCACGCACCTCTCGAATCTGCACAGCAGATACCTCTTAGGATCATTTTTCTTCAATATGTGTTTATGAGGAATTCTACTTACCTGAAACTTTCCCCCAAGCAGATTTCAGACACATGCTTGAGGCTTGTTTGCACAGGAAAGGAAATGAAAGATGAAGCAGCATGTTAAATTAGCCTGTGAGCAATCAGTGCTGTGTAGATTTGATAGTGCCGTAGTTTGGGATACTACTTACTTCGTGAACATAAAACATTACTTCGTGACTATAAAAGTATTCGTATAATGTAAAAAAGGAATGGATCGCTATGGTAGCTGGAAGTGGAAGGGAGGTGGAAAATGAAGTGGAACAAGAAAAAATACATTGCCTTGTAGCTGAAAAATGGGTATCGGCAAGAGAGGAAACACAGGAGAAGTAGAAAATTTTGACTCATTCAAACTAAGCAGTATTTTACTTGCTCTTAAGGCGTCGCAGGGAATGAATGTAAACTGAGAAGGAGATGTGTGCAAATTCATGTAAATTTATATGAAAATCAGCACATACCATCAGTCTCTTGGCAAGCTACCCGATGTCTCTGTGCTTTAGTGACTGTATATGACTAAATAGGAGGTTAAAAGTGAGTGACTGTATCAATGTTGCAGTACATTACAGCCCCAAGACAGGAGCTGATAGACTGCATTTGCACAGAAAAGGCTGGGGTTATGTTTCTGCTGCCTTTTTCTCACTCCAAAATCAACAACATATTCTTACTCTGTCCACTGTGAGCATGATAAAGGCAGATACGCAGGGCAGAGGAACCAGTCAATGGTCTAATATGTACAGTTGAATCTGCTGTCATTCCAGTGCCTCCTTCCTCTAGTAATTTTACCACTGTGTGAACAGAGAGGTTCTATATTTTGGCTTCTACAAGGCCCATTCAGAAGTGTCTGTGTTTGTATCCTCACATGCATGTTTTCCCTCTGGTTTAGACTGTGCGTTGAAGGATTCAACTCCTCTGTTTGTCAATACTCTTCCTTACACCCACATGAAAAAGAAAAAGATAAAAACTGCTAAGAGTTGTTTATTCTTTGCTTTTGTTTTCAGATCCCTTGTTTTTAAATAGTTTCTCAGAAAACATTTTGCATGTTCACCACTATGGGCTTCAACCTTACCTCCTGAGGCCAGTGGCCCTTGCATGGGATGTGTGTGATGCTCCAGTTGTGCCCTTTACAATGGCTTTGCTTGCTCTCTGCCACTATGAAAGTCCACTAGCACCCAGTGATATATGAAGAGCAGCTTTGTTGCCTGTTAACCTCAGAAATGGAGAGATTTTGATCTAAACTGGCTCTTCACCGTTGCAAACCTTCCCACTGGCTGCTGGTCTCTGCAGTGAGTCAGGAGAGCACAGAGAAAGGCTTTTCACCAGTTCCCCAGCGATGGTTTATACCACTGTGGCCCACAGTGATGATTAAGACATGTCCCTGTGCACATTTACGAGTGACAACATACTCCTGACCTGGCTGGTGATGCTTCAGGGCAAGTCTGAACAGGCAGTGCGATATGGCACATGAGGGGTTAATAAAAACTGCTGGATTAAATCATTACATTGTCACTGAAAAACCCTGCTGTTAGCCACAGGGAAGGACCTCATCTGTAGCTCCCTTACAATAAAATGAAGGGTAATTTTATCCAGTCACCTGCTGCTGACCTATTTAAAGTACCCAGAGGCAGGGCCAGCACGGTCATTGCCGTTTCAGCCCAAAGCATCCTGGTGAGGCAGCCTGGTACTACCTCTTTGGGGACCTGGGTGCCCACAGCTTCTTCTCATCCTTGACAGTGCAAGCAGGCAAGCTGGTGCTGCTGACAGCATCCCGCTGCTTCTGCCCCTGGTCAGGCTCTGTGCTATGGGTGTGCTGCTTGGCAGAGGCTGGGGTGCTTAGTGAGTAGTGAGGCTTCACAAGCTTGACCATCACCAGCTGTATCCAGGCTGAGGGAGGTCAATCTTCAGCGCAGAGAGCTCAGTCTGCACACCCAGGCTTTGTCGGGGTACCCTTGTGCACCTGCCCAAATCCCCCCATGCTCCTTCAGGCTGGGGAAGGGGAAGCTTCATTACATCAGCTGCCACTGGGTCTGCAGCTTTTCAAGCTGCACTTGTAAGACTTGAATAAACTCTTCTTCCTTGCAGTGGGCCGGTGTGAACCTCATGAAGTTCAACAAGGCCAAGTCAAGCCTATTTGCGACCCTACGCTGGGTAGGGACAATCCCAAGCACAAATACAGGCTGGGGGGGGAATGGATGGAGAGCAGCCTGAGGAGAAGGACCTTGGGGTGCTGACTGATGAAAAGCTCAACACAACCCATCAGTGAGCACTTGAGCCCAGAACCCCTTCTTCAGCTCGGAAGTGGACAAGCACTGATTTTTTGGTAGGGATGTTTTGCACCTTTCCTTTTTCAAAATTCCCACAGGATTCCCATATCTGCCCTTGACTCCAGCAGTATTTTGAGATGTTAAAAATGGCACTTTTGGGCCAGCCTGGGTCTTTTTAACATACCTGTAACTGTTGGCATTTTTCTGCCTTCCCTGCAAAAGGAAATAATAATTTCTAAGGGACTTTGCAAGAGGGAAGATGTGGGTTACTAGAGCTGTGTCCTTCATTTAAGAATAATGGCCATTAAGCTCCTTGTTGCTATGGGGCTGCAATTTCCAGAGGCGAAACCCATTATCAGAGGACTGGCTGCTGGCAAGCAGTTAATGAGAGAGCTTTGAAACTGCTCAGTAAAGATCCAGCTTCCCTGCAGACTTCTGAGACATGGATGTAAGAGAAAAGGGAGCTGAAGCTGTGATTTGCACAGACATGGGGTGGTTGTGGTGGCTCCATGGGCTGAGTGAAGCCCCCTTCAGATCTAACACAGGGTTTTGCAGATCTTTAGGGGCTCTGCTGGCCTGTGACAGCCCAGGGCTCTCTGTCCTGAGCCCTTGGACCCCTCCCTGTATCCCAAGCCAACATCAGCATCCTGCTGAGCCAGGAAGATAGAAAGGTGCCTTTAAGCCATGGGAGAGCACACAAGAGCAGGACGTGGGGTATGAATGGCTTCTTACATCACAGTCATTCTTCTACTTGCATTTTGGCATCTTCACTGTGCCTTTCCAGCAGCAGAGAGAAGCTGGGAAAGGAGCAAATCCAGCTGGATGCAGCTTCTGCCTGCAAGATGGAGCTGCACACCCGGACACAAAACCAGCATCTCTCAGCAGCACCAAAGCATCCCAACAGGCTGCAAAATGGAAGCAAGGGAAATGCCATGGTCCCGCTGTTCCTCTCCACTGAAATAAATCTGAAGTAGATGTAGCAAAGATCTGTTGCACAGAGGCATGTGGTCCAGCATGTGCTCAGGGACAAGCGATTGGATGAAATAAGGCATCTTCCCATTCTTCCTTTCTGTTTGTGTTGTGAGCACTAATGGGAATTCACAGTTGTCCTTCTGTTTCTGATACAAGTTTTCATCTTTATGACTGAGGAAAAAGAGAGGAAACCCAAAACATCAGGGCTCTGCTGCTCCTTGACAGAGCCTGGAGGGATGCCCAGGCTGTGACAGGCACTGCCACTGCAACTGAATGTGTCTGAGGATGTCATTCTCACACAAAGTCATATTAACAGTGCAAACACACTGTGCAGCAGGAATTCCATGCTAACAGTGGTTATTCTAATTGCATGAAGTTCTCTTTTTAAGCAGACATGCTAAGGATCCCTGTTTGGGATGCTGTTTTCTTCTTGTTTATATACCTGGAATTGCAAACTATAAATGCAGTGTAGCTCAGTGCAGCTTTAGATAGGTAACACAATGGGATGTGCCAGGTTGCCATAGTTATGATCCAGAAAGTAGAGGGAATTTCCCAGTGTTTAAGAATCCAATTTTAGCATCAGCCCATAAAACATAAAAGAAACGATGCCACTTTGGGGCCGGGAGTAACAGTTCCTGTCTTTTAATTTACTTTCTAGAATCATCTTCTAGCAAGAAATACAGGTTTTCATTGAAATGGTGGATGCTAAGCACAGGATCCAGGACCTGCAGGTTGAGTTAACTGTCAGAAACCTGCAAATCCACAGTAAGTAGGGTGTAGTTTTTCAGTGGCAGGACTGGACTGCCTCATGTGTTAATGACCTGCAGCTATTCAGTAAGGTTGTGGCATTTAGGACATGTATATTTGCTGTCTGTGTGGCAGTTCTAGGAGCAGGATGGTTTTGCATCACTATTTTGAGGAAGAAAATAACACATTTTCTGCAAATGCACTCCATAAGCCAAATGTATTGAAAGGAGTTTACTCATCAGGGAGCAAGAGGGCTGTTTGCTTCCTAAAGGATGGGGAGCCAGGAGCCAAGGGCAGTAACATGGTTAGCAGGGCAAGGACCACAACAGCCAGGACCCAGCCCTGCAGTACCCAAGTGAGAAGAGCAGAGCAGCATCAGACATCATGGCTTGGTTCAGTCAAGGGTCTCTATCATCAGAGGAGTTGGTGTTTGATGAAGCAGTTCCAATGTCAATCCACATGTCAACGGAATCCATAGCCGGGCATGGGAGTGGGCATGGCTGCACTGGGTACCAGTGGTCTCAGAACGAATCTCAGACAAGGACTTAAAGGCTCAGGTCTTGAGCTTAAATGCAGCCCTTTGGACCAAAAGACAGAAAGGTGGAAGCTGCAGGTAAGGCTGGTCTGGGCCATTAATACATTCAGGGCCCTGACAAACCCTCATGGAACATAATGCAGTATATCCCAGACTGTCACATAGAGCAGCATTTGCCATTTCTATCACAAATCTGTTGATAAACAGTTTTCCAATAAAATCCCAAATCCTGGGGTCATGGAATCAACGCATATTAAACAAAAGTGTAAAACCAGTGTGCTTCTTTTAAGAAACCCTTGAAAACATGTTTCAGTTGCCTCTAATATCTCTTCTGAGACTTTTCACTCTTGCTTTCTGAATTCCTGAGCTGGGCAATGACAGCAAATGGCAGCAGTGGCCACCCTCTCCATTGATATCTGAGTCCCCAGAGCTTCCAGCATGCTTGGATAGAGGTTTGTGCAGCCGGAGCCCATTTGGCAATGTGCTCTATCTTTTGACTTTCAAAGCTCACTTCAACCGTACAAACCTATCAAGAAAATGAACCAGATGGTAACAGGACACAAAGGCTGACAATGGTACCCAGTAGGACACAAAGGACACCAGGTGGGACAACAGAATCCCTGGCTGAGCCCTGCAATGTGGGACTGTGGAAGAGGAAAAACGTCCCTTCACCCTCATGCTGATTCAAAAGCTGGCATTGAGAGGAGGGCAATTAGAGCTGCCAATTGCTTTTCCTGCTGCAGCTTCCCCTTTGTCACTGCTAAGAGACTGAGAGCCCAATAATGTGATGATAGCACGGCTGTGAGCCCATGGTCCTCAAACGTGCTCACTGCTCCCCCCAGCAGAAATAAAGTGCCTAGACCATTCATTCAAGAGCATGCCTCAGTTCATTTTCTAATTCCTTCTTTCTCTTTAAACTACTCATACCCCAGGACCCGGTTCGTCCTCAGGCTGTTTCATTTGACACTGTCCAAATAGTCTACATAAAATTTCACCCAGACAGCTTGTGTTGGTTTTGAATCATCAGATGCATAAAGTAGAAGAGCCATTCCCACAGTGGGATAGCATCTGTTTAAACCTGAGCTCCTGTGTGCATTTCACTGCCCTATTTTGTAGGCACGTGATTATTCACCACTGAGTCACTGGGCCCATTTGCTTTGTAGATAAAGGAATAGCTCAGAGGTGCTTTTCCTCCCAGTCTAGGAGCCAGCACATCTCTGAGCACTAAAGTTCACATCTCTTCATTCTAACTAGCAAAACCAGACATTTACAAGTCCTCTGTATAGGGATCGGCTCTGGCAATGGCTCGGACCTTCTTGAAGACCTCTAAGTGCATTTTCTTCTCCTTTCTCTGGCAGGAATATGGCAAGAATACCCTTTAAGTCAGAGATCTTGCAGAACAGTACTGGGGAAAGCCATATGGAGGTCTCTTCCTTATGCCCATGTAGTGAGTTAGCCTTGGCTAACAGCAAAACTCCCACCCAACTGCCCAATCTCTTCCCTCAGCTGGAAAGGGGGATAACACAGGAAAAAACCAGGAGCAGGAAAGCTCATTGACCGAGATAATGACAGGAAAGTCACTTACCAGGTACTGTTGCAGGCAAACCAGACACAATTTGGGGAAAAGTAACTTCATTTCCTGCCAATCAAAATATAATGTAATTTGGTTAATGGGAATCAAAAAGGCAAACATTAAACCAACATCTTTCCTTCCTTTCCTTTTCCAGACTTAACTTCACTGCTTCATTCCAGACCTCCCTGCTCATGCCCCTGTCAAAATGGATGCACAAGGACAAACTCGGAGGCAAAAGAAAGCTTATAGAAGGTGGAAGGAGGGGAGGAATACAGGAATATTGTCTGGGAAGCTAGGGATCAGGTCAGAAAAGCTAAGACTCAGTTAGATTTGTGTAGATTTGGTAACAGGGACAAAGGAAATAGGAGTTCCCAAAAACAAGGAGCCACACAATAGGGAGAAGCTTGATCAGTCATCTGCATCCCCCTTCAGCAAAATTTGGACACAGCTCTGGGCACAACACAGGCTGCATAGGTTCCACTTGAGTATATTGAGCACTGTCCATGCCTGGGCTGCTAGTGGAGATACTGAAATGAAGAGATGCTATTGAAGAGAATATCCTTACCTGTGAACACCTGAAGAAGGCAATATGCAGGCAAGATCCCCAAGGTACATAATCCCTCTGGATCTGGTGCATTAACTAGGGGCATGACCATGCCCTCCTCTTTAAAGCACATTTATAAGGTACTTACCATGATAATGGCAGTTCATTATTAACATTTCCAGCTCACTGTGTGTTAAGGATACCCTCTCCCCACCTCCCCATTTTCCACCCTGCTATATTGTTTGAGCCATGAAATCGCCCCCAATCCTGCCTTTTGGCTCTATCCCTGGACAGATGCTGCATTTCGAGGAGGGGTGAGGCATGGCTGATTAATCTGTGCTCAGAGAGGCCGGTTGCTGGGATTAGTGCTTCAGACGCTCTTAACATCTGCAGCTCCAGGACAGCTCCAAATTCATCAGCACTGGAAGCTGGAGGGTAGCAGTAAGGCTGGTGAGAGCTGTTATGGGGGGAGCTGCCTACTGAATTGCTGCTGCCAGGTAGCAAGGTAAGAGGGAGATTTTATGGGAAACGTGGCTGTCATCCCGGTATCTTGGCACTTCCATACAGTTTCTTGGCTGTGTCTGTGATTCCCAACACCGTGCTGTTGGCTGTGTAGAGGGAGCAAGGCTGAGAAGCCAAGGAAAGGGCTGGAAGGACCCCACAGATCAGGCACGATGGAAACGTGTCAGCTCTGAAGGTCTTGAAGGTCCAGTTCCTTGTGTTTGGGAGGTGGGGTGAGTGAGGATGTCCATGGGCTCTGGCAAGCCCCAGAACTTGGGGTCAGTAAACATAAGGTGCTGCCAAACCAGAGGTTAGGAAGGAGGAAGGTGTTACTATGGACTTACTTTATGTGGTTACTATGGACTTACTTTATGTGGTTACTATGGTTTATCTCCCTATCCAAAACCAGTCCCTCTCTGCTGATCCGTTTATCTGAGCTGGACTTTCTCACTCTGGGCTTGCCTCCTTGCTTTGACTCAATATTTTTGCCCTGCACTAACTCTCTGTTTGTCTTCATCACATTGCTTTACAAGCCTTTTGTTTCTGGACACAGCACAGGGAATTCAAAGAGTCTTCTGAGCAGACATGGATGGCTTACAGCTGCAGGTAAGGCTCACCTTGTGCAAAGCACAATCTTCTGCCACCCTTCAGGCTGCCCAGCAGCTCAGAGGAAAGGGAATACCAACTCCATCTGTGTATAGTGACACAGATATTCCTGGTAGCTGGGAATGACTCCTCTGTGGGGAAACTCTAGGAGTCTATGCAGGATTAAGCCCAGAGAGTGCCTGAGCTCCTGCCTTAAGCTGCCCCTGCCTCCCCTTCCTGTGAACAGCCTGAGCCTGCCCTGGCTGGAGGCATGCAGGGGCTGTCCATCCCACGAGTTAATCGCCTCCTGTTCAGATGTTAGGAGGAGATGAAGCTGCTATAAATAGATTGTGAAGCCCTCATGGTTTCAGCTGTGATTCACACACACTGCAGAGAAGCATTAGGGAGAATTAACAATCAATCACTCAGGCCCTTTCCTAAGCATAAACGCCATTCTGTCCCTGACACTTAATCTTGCCCAGAGGAGGTCAGCAGCGCTTTCTGGAGGGTCTGAATGGGTCAAGTGGACAGGGAAACCCAGACGAGGACTCTTGTGAGCTAAAAGCAGCCAGAGTGATTGCACAGCACCTGCCCACGATAAGCAGTGGCATTTAGGAGCATGGCAAAGCATCCTGCTCCCCTGCTACTGGGGCTCAGATCAGATGGCGTGGTTTTCTTACGGTGTGCATTTGCTGGGATGCCTGACAACAGCCTTTGGGACTGAGATGCCTTTTGGTGATGGTATGTGCAGGGGACTGGGCTCTTTTTGGGCTTTTCCTAACTAGTGTTGAGATGTGCCTCTGACCTAGCAGCCCCCAGGGTCTGTGATAGTCTGATTAGATAAACATGATGGGGCAGGACTGGGTACCTGGGTGGTCTATGCGAAATCCCCATTTCCCCCCTACCCCCAATCCAAGATTTTCAAAGCTTAGGGGGGAAAAAACATAGCTACATTTCCCCCATTCCCATGGGAAGCTATATTCACTTGTTCCTGCATGTATTTGCATTCATTTGCTTGTATTCAAGTGTTTGGCAGCCTTCCTCCCCCTGCCTTGCTGTGTTTATGCTGCTAGTAGTGATGGTCATGGAGTAATGTAGGTGAGATGGAGAAACCAGCTGAAAGGAGGTGAAACCAGATAGGTCCTGGAATATGAAGGAGGTATCTACCTATCTGTTTGTCTTACAGTCCCCTAGGCACAAGGAAAGAGGGGCATTTTTCTTGCAAGGTAGCTTAGAGGGTAGAGCATCTCCTCAGGGGGAAGAAAATCCCTCTCACTTTGCGTATTTGATGCCCCATTAGTAAAGAGAGATTGGTGCCTCTCGTTTCATAGCATTGCAACAGTTTTATTGCATCCCCACTATGTTATGGGTCAGAGGATGAAAGAGATGCTCAGAGCACTTATCATCCACAAGAGGTAAAGAGGAGTCTGGACAAAAGGATGAGAGTTCAGTGTTGGTATCTTTGGGTGCTCGGTTAGTGGTCTAAGGAGTCTGGAGCTCATGAAATGAGACATATATCAGAAAACCTTTTCTTTCATCCTTTTCTTAAGGACTGAGGGGTCAGGGTTTTTCAGTGAAGAAAGGAAAGAGGCAGATAAATGGTCAGACGATCTGCAGGTTGGTATGGGAGTCACCTTATGATGATGGGACTAAATCTAAGAAAGTCACCCCCTGACTACTCCAGAGCAAAGAGAGCTATATCCTGCTCCATGCTGCAGGGAAACAGCATCTCATTGCAGCTTTAGGCAACATCCTTCAGCAAAAACTGAAGCCTGCCAGCATGGGGGTGATTAAAGAGATCTCAATACGCAGGGTTCTCCTTGCGTGGATGTGATCTCCTGCCTAATGAGGCACTGTATGAGGTTGACATACCTAAACCGAGCTGATTTCGGTGTCAAAATGGCATTCCTCTCTTTAGGAACATGTCACTTACGCTGGAATATGGACTGCATGTGTGCTGAGGTCTGAGTGGGTCTGAAGGCACCTGTATGGTCTTAATTCACCTTTGAAATGTTAATTATGTTATGGAAGAACCTGAAGTAAGCTGCCTTCAGGAATCTGTGTGGGAACGACTGAGCAGGCTAAAGGGCTTCAGAAATAATTGTGATGTATTTCCATTATTTCTGGGGGTTGGAACTGGATGATCTTAAGGTCCTTTCTAACTCTATTCTATGATTATTGTACTGAAAGTGGAATTGTACCCTAGAGTTTCAGCAGGGGCCTGATTCCTCAGCTGAATCCTTAAAAAGCCACAGAGCCATATCCAAGTCTGGAAGTGGCTTTGCAGTTTCCTTAGTTGTGAGTGCCAAGGCTCCATTGAATTGCAGAAGCTTTTACATGGACAATCTTGCATCTCAAAAAGGAAAAAATGGGCCATGTGAAAATCTGAAGGGAGTATTTCAGTCTGTCTGTCCTACAAGTGAGTCCAGACAACCCGAAAGAGCTTTGGAATGTGGACCATATTGGATGCAAATGGCAGGCCATATGTTGTATAACATTAATTGCCAAACTTTCAAAAGCACCCTATTGACCTCCTGCAGTCAGTGAAAGAGCACAGCTCTTGCTTAGGCACTTCATAGTTTGTCATCTGTTCCTTGTTTTTCTCCACCATTTAGATGTCAGTACCACCAACCTGGATGGTCTCCAGTGTTGAGAGACCTGCATGAACTCAAAATATTAGCCAGTTTTCCAAAACATGGCATCTATAAATGCCAAACTTACAGATGGTACATGATGTAATGGGAATTACAGGCACAAAATAGAAGGGTAAATGCAGTACATGGAAAAAAACTCAATCATTCGCTTATAAAAGCTGCGTCTCCTCACATGATATGGCCTGGTGACTGCCATGAACTGATGCTGGACTGCTAAAAAAGGGGCTGGGAAGACACACAGGTTGAGAAAAGAAGAAACAAGAGCTGTAACAAAGAACTCTGCTAGTTTGGGCTGGTGAGGTTCACCTGCAGGGAGGGGAAAGGGTAACACGTGTGCATGTTCTTCTACAAGAAGAAGAGCAACAGGGTAAGGAGAGTAACATCTTGTAAACATCGTTGGAAGGCAAGTCATCCCTGGTTCCAGTTATTTGAATGCGGGCTGCTATGCCCAGCTCTGGTGTCAGCATAGTACTGGATTTGGTCCATGTCTCCTCAGTAGCTTTATTCTCCAATATAGTGTGCTTCTGTCACATAGCTGATATGCACAAGAGGCAGTTTTTCTCTCTCTGAGACCATCTAATTTCTGCTTACAGCAGGCATCCAGCAGCCGGAGTCTCCTCAAGCTCGCTGTTATGGAGGTGAAGTGGATTCATGTGTTGGTCATCTTCTTCTTCGTGTTGTCTGTTGCAATGACGGGCTGCTTTCTGTGGCAGTACAGCCTTCCCAAGGTGGAGCCCAGTGAGTAGCCATCTATAATCTTGGTCATGGTTTGGCACAGAAGTTCCTGAGACCAACAGATGCCTTTCTCTCCATGTGGATAATGTTCTTCAAAGAGCATTTCCTCAAGCAGCACACAAATTTGCTTCCTCCCAGCTGGTACAAGGACAGACAGGAGATGAACGCTGGGCTGATGGAGTACCATGTAATTCTGTTGGCATCCAGAGAAGCTCTATTACTTCTGGCACTAACGTAGGCTAATTGATATACCAAGCATACATTTTATTTTATATTCTCTGTTATGTTCTTTAGCATCCTGTCTTAAAAGTCCTTCCAATTTACAACACGTTTTGTTTTACACCTTACCATGTGCTTCAGCTTATGGGCTCTCCCTTTCCTATTCCCATAATCCAAAACTTCTGAACTGGCTCTAGCCCCTGGTTCACAGACCAGTGTCTGAAAGGCTTTCAGACCCAAAGTTTTATCACAGAATATTGGAGGCTGCCTGTCGGCTCTTGTGCATCAATCCTCATCCATCTCAACGTTTTCATAGTGCCATTTCTCTTCTCATGTATATTTCTGGTGCTTCGTGCTTCGATG
Source organism: Loriculus beryllinus (assembly GCA_039877255.1). Taxonomy (NCBI): domain Eukaryota; kingdom Metazoa; phylum Chordata; class Aves; order Psittaciformes; family Psittacidae; genus Loriculus; species Loriculus beryllinus. The sequence goes on from JBCJKH010053488.1 coordinate 18,051, forward strand.
ATAAGTGAAAAGATAAAGAAACGTTTTGTTTCCAGCTTACAGAGCAGAGGAACTGTATTTATGAACACCTTGGGATCAACTGGGAAAGTAGTGCCTCCAAGTAAGAGATTTCCCATCTTGCACTGAGTTGAAAGATCTCTGCTTGCCACAGAAATTTAAGAGATGTCTCCGGCATATGCAGGATACAGCTAATTCAGAAGACAGCTGTCATACTAGATGTGCAGCCTATCAACTGCTATGGTGCTAGATTTCAGTTCACTTCTACATCTATTTTCTAAGGTTATGATATGCATGGAACAACTCTGTCCTGAACCCAAACTCAGACTTTACCTTAGACATGGGCAGGGGTCTAAACCCACTATCAGATACTCTACAGAGTCTTCGATAGTCCCAGATCCTTTACTCTTCCAGGTTGCAGTCAGTTGAAGCCTACTGCAGTTCTTGTCCATCCCACATCCAACCCATGTTGGAACAAGCAATAACAGAGCACTGTGCCCTCTTCAAGTTCTGGTTTATGTGCAATAGAAACAATCCATGACTACGTCTTTCCTCTGCAGGAGTGTCCTTCAGCTTTGGACAACACAAGCAAGAAAGCTAGTGCTGACTGCTGGATGAGATCAAAGTTTGTTAGAGTGCCTATTGAGGTCATATATTCTACCTTTAAAATGTCTTCCAGGCCCATCTGTGATGGAAGTGAGATCAGAAGCCGTGCAGATGTGCCCCCGTTATCCTGAACCAGTACCACTGGACCACCCAATCCCCATTCTGAAGGATGCATTGGAGAAGGTTTGTGAGAAGGGAACAGAGGGAGAGAGCTTCTGACTGCTTTTCTGAAGGTGTAAAGGGGAGAATATTTTGCCCCTTAGCATCTCTGGGGCAGGAGATGGGAAATCAAGGAAGTGGAGAATGTGTGAATCTGAAAATGGCTATTTAAAACTTCCTTGAACCTACAGAACAGGTCAATATGAAGTTACCTTATGCAAAGGGTAAGCTATAATGAAACAACATTGTCCATCAGAAGGTGTGGAGATCATATATATGCAGAAAATGGCAGCTTTTGGCATCTATACTATTAGGCAGCCCCCATATCCTGGGAAGTAAGTAACTCATGTAACAAGTTCCTATTCGTCAGTGGCTGCCAATTCCTTATTTTACTGCTTTGCTGGCTTTCCCCATGCTACCATTTAAAAATTAAGAAGCTATTTGTAGGTAAGTACAAGGAACAGAATGAAGGGAAAGGAGAAGAGGAAGGGGACCTGCATATAAATGACAGAGACCTGCTTTTCTTCAATATGATATACTGTCTCTGAAATATTAGCACTGTGAAATTCTGGTAGGCTCTATTTATGATGAAGAAATACTGCATTATTTCCTGTATGACTGTATGGACCATAAGGACAGCCATCCTCTGACAGGACATTTTCTGTCAAATGTCCTTTTTTCTTGAGTTGCTTAGTTGTCAGAGCTGTCCCACAGCATGTTTCATGGCATGAAAAGTGTCATGGGATATTTGACAAGTCAGGATTGTTTTCTCATACGTCTTTGAATGTAAAGACCAGATGTGCACAGCACTATTTAAAAATGCAGAAATTGCAATTACAGGTTTTAGCATTTGGTTTTAATTATAGAAGCATCATAGGCATTACAAGGATGATCACCACATTCTCCTATATGGTGGACATGTAGATTGAAAGAAAGATACCGAATAATTCAGCACAAGCAATTCAAAGGAACAGTACAGCTAAAATATTCTCTTTTGCCAAAATCCATTTGGAAAAACCACTTTGAAGTGCTTGGAATAAGGAGGGCTGATGCTCCGATTCTTCTACCACCTATAACAGACTATATGCATTGTAAGGCTTTTGGTCTGGAAATTCATAATTTCCCTCCATTCTCCAGGTAGATATGATGCTGCGCCAAAAGATTCATAGCTCTGGTCTCCCTGCCATGTCTGCCATTGTTATCTACAATGACACCGTGCTTTGGACAGGCAACTTCGGGAAGAAGAATGGTTCAGACCCCTCCTCAGTGGTACCCAATGAATACACTATTTACAGGTGAGACAGATGTATTGCAGGCCTGAGTGCTAGGAAAAGAGCAGATACACATACCTGATAATTGGGTAGAACCACTGTCACAAACTACATCTTCTGCTGTCTCAGGTCCACTGCAGAAACCTCTTCTGTGAAAACTTATGAGACAATGCTTCAGATAGACCTTAACTTCTGCTTGTGGCTTACTGAGTTGTTTCCTTTGGAATTTGGTTTTAACTATTTTTAATTCAATCTGACAAGATTTTAATTGGAAGAGCTGAAAAGTGAAGCAAATTGGTCTAGTGAAAAATGAGGTTTGGGAAGAGTAGCTACTGAACACAGGAAGACCTGTACATTTATACATCTCCTAGTGAAGTCAAAACCATGTTGACCATTACTTTTTAGATGAAGATAGAATCAAGCTCTTAGCATGCGGTAAAAAAAAGAAACCCAAAAACAAATATAGAGGAAGTGTTTACTTTCTTTAAAGATCTATTATTAAATTATTATTAAATTAATTATTAGTAAATGAAATAGTTTATTATTATTATTAAAGTGCATCATAACTCTTCTGTATATGATACATACGGGGTGCATACTTGCTGTCAAATGTTGTCCTCAGAATATATAATTTAGGAAATTTTCACCAGCTGTGATTACCTGTTTTTTCTCCCTCTGTATGTCATGGTATCATTTTGTTTGGAAGGGGCCTTAAATTAAAGGCCATGTAGTTCCAAGCCCTAGGCTTGGAGGCAGGCATAGGAGAACCCATCTCTGTATGGGCTTGAATCACCAACCTTCCAGTTAACAGCCGAACGTGATGACTGATTGCATGATGGAGACTTCCCCAAAAACCCTATTGCCAGTCATCATGATTTGTGGTTGGAACTACCCTGGTATCTGATCCTCTGACTTTTGGTCTTATTAATTAAAACATTCTTGGCAAATGCTTTCACTCTAGGCTGTCTTGTGGTGGTCCAAGAATTTCACCTCTAGCAGGACAATATGAACGTGCCTGGTCATCCCTCTTAATCATGACCCTGCTTCTGAAAGCCAGCAATATAGAATCAAAGCTGTACTCCAGAAGGCCTTTTGTAAATCTGACACTCTTCTGAAGCCACCCAAATAGCAACTCTGAACATGAACTGTAAAACTTCATGGCCTTTTAACCCTAAAATTCTAATAAACTACTTGCAATTTGTTGTGGTATTTACTAAGCAATAATTTACAAAACATATTGTATGAATATTGAATGAACAGAAAGAGATCTGTAGCCCCTACTTCTGAAGTTTATGTTGAAGTCTATAAAGGCCAGAACTAGGGATATTAATTCAATCTTCTTACTTGCATTTTAGCCGTAACTGTCTGAGTTAGCAAAGTTGTAGCATGTAGAGCTGCAGGCAGTAAGTCAGCTGGGTGATCTCATCTTCCTCTCAAATCATGGGGTTTTAATGCTTACTTTCCATAAATGTTTGTTCCTTAATAGAATTGCCAGCATCTCCAAGATCTTTCCCACCATTATGTTGTACAAGATGTGGGAGGAAGGGAAAGTCACGTCTCTTGATGATCCATTAGAACGCTATGCCCAGAACTTTGTTATTAAGAACCCTCTGGGAAGGCTCAAGGAATCGGAACAGAGACACACAGCAGATGGGCTGATTTTCTTGGAAAAAGGCTCAATTCCACTTAAGCCATCACCTGTTACCTTGCGCAGAATGGCCAGCCAGCTCTCAGGTGAGACAACACTGCTGCTTGCTTGCCCTCTGCCCACCACTGTACCACTTGGAAGAGTCCACAGAGAGAACAGACCATGTCTCAGGGATAAAAAAGGTTGATGTTGAGGCTATTTCACCTTTGCACATCCCAGAGGTCAGACAAGACCCTTGGAAGCAAGCTGTCAGCAGCTTCATCAGGTGTTAAAAGGAAGCTTTTGTCCAGGCCGCCTGCTAGGAAAGGGGCCAAGCTGCACAGTGAGATGGGGAACTGCTTTTCCTGTGCAAAGTGAATATATATTTCTTTCAACACAGTAAGATGACTGGAAATCAGGCTCCAATTGCATAAGGAGTTTTTGTACTCTAGTCCAGAGTGCTTTCATTTTCCTGGAATATAAAATTGATGGTCAAAGTGGCACCATCCATCTTTGCTTTGAACAGATGCACCTTGACCATTGAGCGAAACTGAGCTGTCAGTGCGGTTCCCAGTCTGGGATTCCTGAGCTACTGCTTGTAGAAGACTGTTAATCTGCAGCTACATTCATAATTGGGTAATTCTTAAGGTCAAAGTTGCTCACAAGGCTCAGGAGAACTTTAACTTTTCTCAGAAAGAAAGCTGCTAATACCTGACTTAGATATTCCGGAATTTAATGACCAAAGAAACCGCTGATATCTTGTGTGGCATTGGAATTAAACTCTGTAGGACCTATTCCAATATTCCATATTGGAATAAATGCCTTAAAATCAGGACTTAAATTCAAAGTAGCATGTAGTCAAAGTGCAGTACCTCAGGACAGGGCACAGCATCACCTGAAACAAGCCAATATCAAAATAAGGGTTCCTCAAAAAGGAAAGATGTGACTGAAATCTGGAACCAGACAAAGAACCCAAAGTGGCCAGTGCAGGAGGCAGAAAGATGTGTGCACAGCTCTGCCCAGCTCCTTCCCATGAAGACAAGGTCTTCCTCTAGGCAGCCTGATGATGTCCTCAGAGACACAAACTCTGCCTGGTCCCCTCTGATTCTCAAGACCTGAAGCTGGCCTGGGTGCTCCTTGCAGGAGCAGCGTGCATTGGGGCTGCACTTCCCAACCTTGCTGCAGTTCTCTGTCCCATAGGAAGGTGCGAGGTATGCCCTAGAAACACTTGTAGGAAACATATGTCAAAAGTGTTCCTGGTCATAGCATATTTATTTGTCAAGTGCAGCCATTCCATTGCTACCATCACTGTGCTGCATTTGTGCCCCTGCTTAGCTCCTTTTACATTCCTATATCTTTTTTTTCTCGTTTTTTATAGAATGTGGCCCAAATTTCCCAGAGCACACCAGCAGCCCACAGCAACCAGTTTGGACCCTTAGAGTTCAGTACAATGAGCAGCACAGTTTAAATTCGCCATTGAAAATCCAATGAATATTGAGGTCGCATGTTACACTTCCTGTCTGTCAAAAATCAAAAGGAAACAGGTTCTGCTTAACATCAAAATCAAAGCCACTTTGTGGCACAGTATTGTGAAGTGGCTTTTATCTGAATTCTTCCAGTGGATACTGATCTATAATATATCCTTATTATCAGGGCTTTTCTTGATTGCATATTACAAAAGTAAGGCAAGAGATTCTTCTCCAAAACACTTGATGGGTACATTGCTAGGGAGAAGCTCCAGCTTGTTAAAACTATAATTTTCTAATAGATATGAATGACAGTGTGAGACACTAGTGTAAATTATTAGCAGTATGCTTGTCACTTCTTCAGTTAGCAGCCCATGTGGTATAAATCAAGGACTGGATTTTCTGTGATGCTCACACATTCTCTGCTTTATCGTATCTAAGGAACCTCAAGAGAGACATAGCAGTGCTGTCAGGTCACTGGTTAAACTTCCCAAGGTCTGCTGCCGTTGTGGCAAGTAGGGAATGAAGGAACCCACTGACTACTGGAAGATGGTCACTGCATCTCTGATCTGGTCATTCAGCCGCACAAATAACCACAGACCAGAAGCAGAAAAAGTGCTCTCATTCCAGTTCAAATCCCAAGGCCAGGACACTTGAGATAAACAGCTGCTGCTGCTGCAAAGGAATAGGGCCTTAGTCAGCTTTGCCATGATTCAATGTGTAGCCACTGAGCAGGCAATTGCAGGCTGCTTCTCCGTCCTGTACCCTCACTGCTTTCCTCCTAACCTCTTCATCAAAGTCAGCTATAAACTGCAATGCAGATTTAACTCCAGACGTAATCCAGGTCCTTGCAGCACGTTTGCTATGTCCATAAAGCACACGTGTGCATCAGTGTTATCTCCATCGTGCTTTTGAATCTTGCCTTTTGCTCACCCTTCACCACACTGAAAGTTTCCTGGACCATGACTTGTCTCAACCTGTTTCCTCTTTTCCACGGCACAGGTCTGCCCAGGAGGCTGAGGTCTACCAGCCTGCTGTGGAAGGGCAATACACAAGATGCTCTAGCCCTCCTGAAAGATGATGTCTTGGTTGTTGATCCAGGAACGAGGTTAGATATATCCACTTACAAGTCTTTGGTTGGGGTTTATGTTCTCCACCGATATTAGCCCCACCTGCAGTCTCTATGGCATCTCTATGGATCTCTTTGGCATCTCTATGGCATCTCTTTTATCTCTATGGATAAAAGACAGCCATTCCTAAAGGGAGCTTCAGCCATCTACCCATACCCTGTGTTAGGTTGGAAAGAGTGACTGGAGGTGCCAGGGGTTCTTTTAATTTGTATAGAGCTTGAGTGAGAATCCTAGATGAAGCAAATTAAACTTCTATAGTTAGGTCTAATAAGCCTTAAACTGTGAAAGATGCAGATTTTCAAAAGTGAAAGGGCATGTTCACTTAATCGGTTTATTTCTCCTAAAATCATGCTATGTCCATAGTGATTTGCATTTCCCTAAATTATCTGGCTCTATTTATGTCTGTTACAGGTTACATAGCCTCTTAAAAGTCTATTACCTGAGTTACAAACACTCAAAAACACAAACAGCATCCAGCAGGTGAAGGACATTACGCTCACCATTAAAGTATGTAAGGGCATCCACTCATAGACTCTGAACCCCTCATTGCTTGACATGATAGTTTTAACACTGTCACCTAAAATCATTTTTCCTCAATGAAATTCCCATTCATTGATACAGAAATTTTATCATATTTTTCTCGGGATGTTCATTTCAGGTAGAAAATTCTAGATTCAGAATGTGCTTATTCTTGGGCAGAAATATGTATGCTCATCCTGCTTGTATTCAGCTAGATGGGCTGGAAATTACTGAAGTGGTACCAAATTTATGATCTAAATAAATCTGATCAGGCCTCAGTGAGTTGTGTGGGTTTACACAATTGAAAAAAATAAAACCAACAATGCTAAAAACATCATGAATTTCCAAACTGCATTTGAAAAATCTTGCCCATTTATATCTTCATGCTATTAAACTTCGTTCAAGTGTAAAGACTTAAATCACGTTATGGATATTAAAGACTGAAGCACTCAGGTGTCTCTGATGACTCAACATTGCTGGATGCTGCTTTGTAGAATTTTAAGTGCTTTTTAAGTGCTTTTATCTTAAGGTAGCTTAGGTGCTGAAGTGATTATACAATGTTAAATCTCCAAAGAAGCTTACCTGGGATTTTGAGACCTTTAAGGAAAGCACTTGTAACTCTCAGCTTTGTTCTTTAAAAGAATGGATCACATTATTTGGTGAAAAATTATGAACAATAAATCAGATATGCAGATATACAGTTTTTTGCATAAAAGGTTTTTTTGTTTTCCATTTCCAGCCCTCTTTCTGTACATAGTGGTTAAGTAGAATCATAGAACGGTTTGGGTTGGAAAGGACCTTAAGATCATCCAGTTCCAACCCCCCTGCCATGGGCAGGGACACCTCACACTAAACC
>JBCJKH010053491.1:916-46298 GCA_039877255.1 Loriculus beryllinus
TGGTACAAAGCCTGAAACCGAGTATCAAAAGCTCTACTGGTTTTATACCCTTTCTTCACAGCCCTTTGGCAATGGTGTTATACCCCCTCTGCTACTGGCTGTCTATTGGGATATCTGTGACTTTACCTGGGGCTCTGTGGAATTCCATCTTACTTTGCAGTCATGACCTTTTACCATAGCTCTCTTCCAGTGTAGCTATGAAACTGCTGACAAGGCTGGGGAAGCGGTTGCAAGGCTTGTGATCGCACATGCTGGGACCTCTGTGTTGGCCAGGATAAGATGAGGGAGCTCTCAGCCAAATGAATGGGAATGACAGTGTATACACGGACACTAGGGTGTAATCTAGCACTTAACTCTTAAGTTTAGATTTCTTACAATGAGTTATCTTTAGGTAATATTTTTTTAGGAAAATCTTGCAGTCCAGCTGGATTCCCCCTGTCTGTAAGGAAAAGGAGAAGTAGAAAGAAATGTTTTGCTTCATGTAAAGTTATGGGAACAGGCCGGCTACTGCAGCGAAATCCTGCGAGTGTGAGACTTCTCATCCCTTTCTTCTGCCAGTGAGGTTGGCCTCACTGAGACTGTAGACATAGACATCAGTTGAGAATATGAGAAGGAAGTAGAAATTATTTTGTCTGATACTGGTCTGAATCTAACTTTGAGTTGGTAGTACTGGTGCAAAAGGCTCTTTGTCCTATCACTGTCACCCAGGAGCATCTTAAACAATGATGGGGAAATGTCAAATCAGAAGTTCTTCAGAAACATTTGTCAATTTTCCTTGGTTTTGGAAATGGCACATTCTGGGAAGCAGCATATGAGAGCAACGGGTGCAGTAGTTCTTCCTCTGTCACAGTTGCTTGGATAGATGGTGTCTCTTCTCAGGAGCAAGTTACTCAGTGCGGTTTTTTTGCTTGGCAAACTTCCTGCACAAGGTCAGCGTTGCCATTACACTGGTAGCATAGCATCATCGTGCTTTAAATGTGCTAGCTGCAGAGGTTGTAAATGACTACTGATTTTTTTTGAACGCCGCAATGTTTAAGTATTCAGCTTGAGGCATTTTATTAAAAGGGCCTCATTATCAGAACAAGTGCCAAGTACTTTAAAAATTCTGTCCCTATTTAATGTAGCTCATATTGGGCATAACTAATCACTGCTAAGGCTTAAAACGTTTGTTGTATAGTGAATCTGGGAGGAGGTAGCTATGAGACTGGACAGAAGAATCCCCCTTCTCTTCCCTCTTCTGTAAAAGCTTTTTCTTGACACAAAGGTCCAGTTGCTGCTATTTCTTGTATAGTGTGCAGAGCATAGTAATATGGAGGCAGCAACTAATGCAAAGTGCTCTCCTGTCTAGTGTTTCGTTGCTCTTTCTGCCTGAGGCTTTGCAACCTTGGCCTTTTTTAGTTAAAATCTTTAAAGAATGGATTATCTGTTTTCACAGGCTTTAGAGAATTTGAAATAGCAGTCACCCTTAGGCATTTGACTCAAGATTACAGCAATAAATGCGTTCACCAGAGCCCTCTGGCCCTTCCAAGAGCTAGGCAGTCATAAGATTACCTCTACCATATTCTTGTGCTGCTAACTCGTGAAGTGTGTCAACCTCTTAACAGTTCGAGGTAAGCCCTGTTCATCCTGACCATTTACATTCAGGGGAATGTGTATGGTGAGGTTGAGAGCACCTACAATAGGGGATCTTCATTCTTGCTGGGTTGTTGGCTTTTACTGCATTACCGATTTGGATTTTCCAGGAGATCAGAGGCCTATTTTGAAACCGAGCATCACTTTTTTCCCCCCAAAGCCCAGCAGTCTGAAAATTTCATATAGCTTTACCATTTTCAAATTGGAATGTAACTTTAATCAATACTGATGTTCCTGAGCTTTGCGTGCCAGCTGCTATTTTACTGAAAGATGGTTCTGGGACTGGAAGGCCCCATACTGGAGATTACAAACCAGTTGCCATCCAGTTGTGATGGTCTGACGTGGCAGTTTCTGTAAGATCTGATTGTGCTGTTTAAACAGTGAATGCAATGTTTTCCTGCTGTTACTATGAGATCCTAAGTAGTTTACAGATATCAGACATTGTACTGTGTTGTTTTGGAGAAAGCTGTCAGCTGTCAGAAGAAGACCCAAAACTCAGTGCCAATAAAAAGCTTACATTTTCTAAAGCAGTTTATTTCTGTTTGTCGGCTGACTTTACACAGGCTGTGTTTTGCACAGTAGGACTTACTTTCTTCTAAAGAGCAGCTTTATCTCAGGAAAGTTCATTGTGCAGAGAGATGTGATGTCCGTACATCTGAGGTCCTCTGAAGATTTCCACCCCTCACAGATTGTATTGATTTCTAGCAAGTGCTGTTTCCCAGGCTTCTGAGCTGTTCTTATCACACCACATCGTGGTGCTCATCACAGTTAAATGGCATCTGCTGGTTGGCCGCTGTGTTTATCAAAAGACCCCCCTAACACAGCTATGGAACTTGGAAGAGGAGAAAATTCTATTCTCTTTTTTGGAAGTTTGTGTGCTTTGTGGTTTGTTTTTTTTTTCTTCTTCCTTCCAGGGAGTAAGTAACGGTAAACATTTACTAACCCACACTGTATGTTTTCAAAGTATACAGTACACATTACCTTTGCCTTGGAAAACTCTCAGTTTTCAGCAAAAGATAAAAGTATTTAAAGCATTTATAAACAGAGCTGAGTCAGCTCCAGCACTTTGCCACACAAATTTTCACCAAAGATGCTGCAAGCATGGAGCCTTTTTGTGGTAGTACTTACAACGATGGCAGCATTTTGTGCTGTAGTTTTAGTCTTTGCCGCCACACCTCAATTCCCCTTCTAGGACAAAAGTAGCCTCCATTTTTCTTTTCTTCTTTTTTTGGATAGGTGGGTAAGAATTCCAAGAATTGGTATCTTAACTAAGCAAGACAGTGGGTTTGTATCTGCACTCTAGGGAATCTGTATAATGAGGCTGGTGTCTTAGTAATGTGGATAGCTGGGATAGGGAAATGTATATGAACTATCAACATGAATATCTGTTACTGTGGTTTTGACTATCAAAGACTAGAAGTGTATATACAAAATATATATAGTATGTGGTTATTGATATTGCATTACAGCTAGAATACTCATTTATGTTCCCATGAGAATTAGCTGAGAGATACAATGTCAAGGATATAAATGTATCTTAAGCATGCTTAAAGCTGATTCTTGAAGGAGACAGAAGCTGAAGCTCTAAGTTGTGGGAGAGGAAGACTATGGCTGTTGAAAGAAGATGTGTTATTCTAGAAAGCGAATGGGGTTCATAGGAATAGTGGACTTGCTGAGATGCCAGTAGGATTCTGGGAGCTAATGAAATGGAAAATATTAGATCGGAAGGGTACTGCATCTGTCAGCTTGTATTGCCAAAGGGGAAATATCAGGCAGGGAACTGACAGATGATCAGCAAGGACGGGTAAGTATGGCATGAGGAACATGAGAGGGTTTGATTTTAACATGTTAGGTGGGAGAGACAGGTTTTGGAGGAGAAAAGATGAAATAGCAAAGATACAAATAGCAAGAAGTAGATAACAAAGGTTTGTGGCACCTTTTTGTGCCTTGGATGGAATCCAGGTCTCTGAATCTGAAGACCTGGCTGTCAGAAATGTCTAAACCCTTCTGGAAATGCTGCCTCCATTTTATAGTTCTTCCACACTGAGAGCAGCCACCTATAGTTGCTATAGCTTACAGTTAGCTCAAGATGCCTGTGTGGCAGATCAGGTGATAGCTCTGCCCATTTGATATCAGTGGGATGATTATGTAGTGGAATTCAGCATTTAGGATTTTATTTTAACGTGGAAACTGGAGACAGGAGGAGAGACACGCATGGGGGCACACCTGGTGTGTGGATGTACACCACCACATTCACATATTCTGAAGGTTGTGAGGGCAGACACTCATAAAATAGAACATATCAGAATTAATTTTGCTTATACAACCTTAAAGCATCCCCCTTAAATAAAACAATTTCTGACTGACTTGGATCACCATTCCCGGGGGTGGGGGGGGGGGGGGGTGAGGAATTTTCATTTTCCAAAATCTGTTCTTTTAATTCTATCATCTATACATGTTTTATTAGAATTATTATATGGGAGAAAGCATGCTACAGAGTGAAGGTTTTCTCCTATCTACTGGTATTAATTGAACTTTTGGAACCCAGCAGTGTGAATTAAGCAGTATTTATGTATAAATTCTTCTTGCTGCTGTTACAGAGTGGCATGTGTAATTTGCAGCCTTGAAATACTAGCTCTTGAGAGCTGAACTTGCTGCGTTCACAAGGATCCTTTTTTTCCCTTTCTTTGAGGAATAATGAGTTGCAAAAAAAGTCATACCTTGAATTACTTCCTGTATTTTGTCTTTTGGTCTTCTCTTCTGCAACAATAGCATTAGTTTTTGAGCTAAACGATAGTGAAGCTTTGCTAGCATGCAGGGAGAAAACCCCATTAATCTAAGCACTTTTAGGGAAAAGGGAAGTGGCGAGGTTGAGGGTGGGAAGTCCTGTGAAACAGCTTAATATACAGCTTATGAGTCAGTAATTTCCTTTCCTTTTGCAGTCATCATGTCCAGATGGGATATTTTCTTTTTCCTTATCAAGCCAGCCTCTTTTTCTACCCTGTTTCTACCTCTTTTTTTCCCCTGTTTGCAGGGGAAAATTCTGCAAGAACAGCAGGCAGTGACAGAGGTGTTTTTCAGGCCATGAAACTTAGAGCAAGGAGACAGGCAGGAATCCACTGCGATCCCACAGATAGTAGGATAAATTGTTATCAGATCCCTTTCCTAATGCTGCATATTGTAATGACCCAGATCTCTGACAACCTACAGTTTGTCTTGCTTTTGAAGAACTGTGCAGCTTCAGAATATATTCTGAACCTAATTCTAACCTAATTCTAACCTAATAGCTAACCTGCAGTCATCAGACAAGCCAAGTTATTTTGAGTGACTGCAAGGAAATCCATTCAGACTCAAGACTGAAGGGATAGTTCAGAGGGGTATGTATGGCTCCCTTTTCATCTCAGTAGCATATTAGCACAGAGTCATTTCAGTAGTTACATTTTTTCACCTTTCCTTTTGAGGGGAAAAAAGATACCACTTTTTTCTTACTGTGTTCTGCATCAGGAATTCTGTGTTATTTTTTCAGGAGGATTGCTCCTCTTGTAATTTTTATCTGTAGGGATTTAAATTGCTGTGTTTTCTGTAGACTTGAGTATCTTTTGTTACGTTAGTCCTGTTTGTGTTGTACTCAGTGATGTACCTCAGCAGTGCTGTGATCTGGTGCTTCGTTCTCAAGCAGTCCTGAGCAATAATCTCTGTTGTCAATGGTTCATTAGGCACTGTAATTAAAGCAGACCGATGTTTCCATATTACCTAGTTCAGTTCCATGTCTTCACATTGAAGAGACCAAAGAGGTTAACAGTCAGTTGATCACTGTATCGAAAAAACAGAACACTTCACCTCTGCCCTGTTAAAAGGCCAACTTATTGCAACGCTGCTTCTGGAAACCTGCGTGCAGATTCTGAGGTGTATGCCTCTTCTGTAACTCTGTGTAAAGTCATTAGTTCTCAGAGTTGTGATGGGTTTTAAATGATAGTTTTCTTTGGTTAGGCCTAGGAGATTTCCACTAGAGAAGGGAAGAGGCAGTCCAGAAGCTTTACTGCTTGGAATGGTCAGTGTATAGGTTGAATGAGAAGTGTAGGAAAAGGCAGACACTGGTGTGCCTGTCCTCTGGCCCATGGCTTGCAGGGTTTCATTTCCCTGCACAGGGCCACTTGTGAGCCACCTGCCCTTTACGGATGGAAGGAGGGCTGGTGGTGGGAGTGGGCATTGGGTCTTCTGGAGCGGGAAGTCTGGGTAGGAGACAGCCACAACCTTTACTGATGGGTTTAAGAAAACAAACAGGAAGTGAGTCACATTCCCCTACCTTTGTCAGCAACATTTCAGGAAAAAGGCACTGGATACATGTTTCCATGTTAAAGAATACAATATTTAACAATACGTTAAAACATATTGTGCAAGGTGTTGAGGCTTGGAAGAGAAACTTATGCAGAAGATGAAAAACCAGTGCAGAGTAGTCCTTTGTAAAGTATTTTTAAAAGGAACTTAAAGGAGATGATGATTTGTAATTGACCTTCTTTTTGGTTGTGTACCCAATGTTTATTTCAGCTGTTTGGAAGCTCTAAGTAGTTTGTGCTAGAAGTTATTTTTTTTGGGATCAAATGGAAAATGGCATTTGCTTGAAGGCTTTTTGCAAAGTGTTCTTGCTGTTTATGCCGTCATCTGCATTACTTGAATTGGTGGAAGGTGCCTTCTGTGTCTGCTGTCCCCCTACTCCTTGACTCCTTAATTAGCAAGTAAGCATTTTTAGCTGTTTGTCAGTACTATTTCAGGGAAAGGTAAAACCAGGTGAATTGAGTAGAACACAGGTTACTTGTTGGAGATAATTAAGCTGAATTTTCAGTAATGAAAGGAATGTAACAGGAAAACAGCCTATATGCAGGGCAGGTCTTTGTCTATCTTAGTGTTTGTGGGTAAGTCATGTGCTATTGTTTTGTTTTTTCACAGGGCCTATTAAAATGATGGTTTTCCAAGCAGGTGCCACTGGATTGTGTCGCAGACTCACTGGAGATGTGTGTGTACTGGACAGGGTAGCAGTAGCTGCAGTATCTCTGCTGCTTCAGGCAGGGAGTAGTCAGGCATTTGTGCTGGCAAGGAACAATTTAGCAAATATGCATCATATTTAACTCCTTAGCATCAGATAAACATGACAAAACTCAAGAAAAATGCTGTTTCACTGAAGTTTTGGTATATGACCAGTTTGGATGTGTCTGGCTCATCCAAATCATAGAGTCATAGACTAGAATAGAATCATAGATTGAGCACTGTCATAACGCCTCTATAAGGTGCCAAAAGACCTTTTTTCGTATGTCCTGAAAACACAATGTCATTGGTACTTGGTCATTGCCAGCATCAAATGGTTTGAATTCATTCCATAAGCTTATGTCATTTCAGTATTAGTGGTGATCTCATCATTAGGCCTACCAGAGATATCCTTTAATTTAATATTTTTAAAATTGTTGAATCATCATTTCTAATAAGTGGAGAGATTATTTGACCCAGTAAAGCCCTGATGGCTAACATCAGTAAGATAATACCAGATCTCTAACAGTATTTAGGTATCTGTCCATCTTTGCTAGTTGTCAATACAAGAAAAACTGAAATCAAATAAGAGTACTGTGAAGTTGGATAGCAAGCTATTTAATCTGTTTCAAGGCTATCTGTAATTGCAAGAGATATATTGCTGGCTATGTGAGGCTTCTTAATTGAGGAGGGGGTCGCACGCTTCCTGTCGAGGTTTTTAGATGGTGGAGGGTAAGCTAGTCAGCACACTGGTTTGGTTCCAGCTTCTGTCAGCAGTTCTGGCCAGATAAGGATAGAAGATCCACTTCATGGCAGTGAAAAATACACTCCATACCTTACTTGGCCTGCTCTAACAATTTGGGGTGGGTGAAGAGGACAAACTACTGTATTGGAATCTCTGAGTTTGTTGTTCGGTATTTTTGTTTCTCTCAGCTAAGTAACCTCTTTCAGGAATTTTTAGGTATTGTTTGGCTGTATTCTGTATATGCTATTTTCATAATTCTGTGAAACAGCATCGTGAAGGTTCTGACTGCTGCAGACTTCACATCCTGCAGGTAGGAATTCTCCAGCATTTGTAAGCTGCTGCACTTGTTCCCACCATCAAGGAGTGTGTCTTACTTGAATGCTACAGTTGTGCTGATATGTGCTCAGAAAACCCAGCAGCCCTGTAAAAACTGTATTTACCATCATTCTTCATGATGATGGATATTGTTGATAATTCCATGATGAGATTTTGGTCCTCTTGTTCCTAGTCCTGGGTGTTGAGCTGTGAGGGAAGTGCTCTGAGCTCTGCTCTTAAGCCCAGGTGCAGAAGGTGCAGAGTATGTATTATTGGTGGCTTTCATACTGGTTACAGATTGCAGAGTATGTTTTATTGATGAAATAACTTCTCTGTAAAGGAGGTATTGATGATTTCTTGTTTCAAGTAGTAGTTTAGGAGTAGATAGCTTGCTGTCATCAGAAAGAGAGACTGTTCGTAATGCTGGAAAGTAACATGCAGTTCTGGCCAAAGGAAAAATCTTTCATTTTGTGCACAGAGTGGTCTGTGAAACTCATTGCTGGGGTACATCACTAAGGCTAAAACTCTGTGGGGTCAAAAGCAATCTGGTATTTATGTGTTAGGAGAATAGTAATTGTTATATAGACAAAATCTACAGATCACACCAAAGTTTTTAAGGCCTTTTGGAAGGGATAGAGAGCTTCCTTCAGCTTAAATATCCCTAAGTGGAAAGGATAATGAGGACTACTTTTCCTGATGATTAGGTTGCAGATTTATCTTCAGGGCTTTCTTCTGCTGCCTTTAAAATACCTAGAACTAGACAGCACAGATGGTAGGTTACTAATGTGAATGAGGTTTAGGCCAAATTCAGAATAGTATTTTTGAGTCCTGTATAATTTTGAAGTGTTTTAAATAACTCTGATTCTCACCAGACTGCAAAACAATCATGAATATCCCACTAAAAACAAGGTGTTCTATTCATATTATTATACTGGTGATAAAATATTAGGTAGGAATCTATTCTGCAATTCAGGCAGGCTGCTTAAAATAGACATAGGCTTTTGACAGAATTGAGGAATAATGTAGATTTATTTCTCGAGGTACCTTCGAAACTTCTAAGCGAGAGTAGACGTAGTTGTTACTTGGATGGATCTGGCAGACCATAGCACATCGTTAACCTGTTTCCAAATCATGTTTGATTTAAATTCCAGCATTATCTCATTTTGGACTAAAGCCTGTCTGCTGTTGTTTGTCTAAACCTTTATCCTTGTTGCGAAACTGAAGAGAGGTTAGATGCCTCTGCCGGTGCCCGTGCTCAACCTTTGTTCCACAGGAGTGTGACTTGTAAATGGGCAGCTGTGTTTCTGTGCTGCTGATATGGGTTGGATATGGGTTGACTGGGAGGTGCTCTGGCAGCCTGCTGATGTTGTTTTGTCATTTGCACATAAAATTGTTTATTACCCAGTCCTACTCTGCCACACCTAACGTGCTGGGCCACGATGGTACAGAACAGCCCCGTTTGGTTTGTTGTTTGTAGGACAGGTGCTCCCTTGAGGCATCAGGACATAGCTGGGCCTTGGCAGGGCTACCTGCTCTTTTTCTGGGCAGATTGCGTCTGAGTAAGTGTGCAGTGCCACAAGCTAGAGTGAGGGAAATTGAATTGGTGTCTCACAGACACAAGATTATTTTCAAAGCAGTCACTACCTCTCCTAAACAATTAGGTTTCTTGGTTTGGGGTTTTTTTTGTGCAGAAAGGTAATATTTAGATCCTTGTTGGTTCTGTTAGTCCCATTTTTTTTAAAAAATTAATTTCCTCCACGTATTTGTTATCTACAGTTCATGAGCAAAAACACACATCAGCAAATGTGTGATTGATAGACAAAATGCTGACACTATATTCAGGAGTTATTGTTTGCCATTCATTCAGCCATTAGATGCCAATAAATTGATTGTATCAGTGTATCACAGTTAAAACATACTATGTTTTGATTGTGTGAAAACAGAGTAAGACTTGCCAGCAACAGAAGAGCTGAAAAGAAACTTTCTAAAGAAATCCAGGCATCATAACGTTGAGCATCTTTTTGCATTGATGCATCTAGCTTATGCATTTTCACTTGGGCATTGGAGTTTCTTTGGCCTGAGCACCATGCTCTTTTTTATTGTAGTGTCAGATACTGGCCTCTGAGAGAGGCGTGACTGACTTGATGTGATACCACCGTTTGTAAATAGCTCTATAATATTAGGATGTGCTCCCAGCTAGGGCTGATCTCTCTATATGGGAATTGCATTGGTAGACCAGTACTAGCGTGGTAAGGGATGCTGCTGCCAGGAGCTGAGGTGCGTTGGAAGTGGTTCCTGATCTCATGACTGGAATAGTAGAGGGGATAGGGACAAATAAAAGGACATGTGTATATTTTAGCCAGTTCTTTCTTTTTTTTTGTTTTCCTCATTAGCAGATTCACTCAGTGTGTGTTAATCAGTTTAGATTTTTTTGCTACCTTCTAGTATTATTTCAAAGTCCCAGTGATATGATGAGACAGATAGAGAATTTTGCATACTGGCTGATGGAAGAATACAATGCAAATGGAAAGAAGAGAAGCCTCTTCATAAAGTGTTTGAATAGAATACATTTAGATGCCAAAGGTGCTTTTGTGTAACCACTGTTACCTAAGAATGGTGATTTGTTTTATAGTGTGCTGGAGATAAAGTAATGCTACTGAAAAGTTACTTTTTCTGTATAGGTATATAATATTCTTATATCTGTCCTCTTTTAGCATATGGCCATTGTGCACAGTGCTTTACTACTATCTTCTCTTGTTCCACCATTTTCCTTCATATCCTGTCCTTTGTCCTCAATGCTGAAATTAAATTTTATTGAATACTGGTAAAACTAGGGATTCTGGTTTTAGTGTATTGGAAAATAAATTTGTGGTTGGAATTGTTTTCATCCAAGCTGAAATTTTGTCTGCTCTGCTGCAATTTCTTGTGTGCTGCAGTTGAAAGGATATTGGCCATGTATTACTGCATATGTGGCTGGAAAGGATATGTGGAAGTGAGAGGCAGAAGCTGGTATTTCTTTCCCTGTGTTTTTTTAAGGCAGAAACTAAATGTAGTGAGTGTTAAACAGATGGCTATGTAGTTGTATAATAAATATTTGAAGAAAATTAAATTATGTCCTGCCTGTTTGCTGACGACAGTTCCAGCCACCATAGTAACAGCAATAATAATAATGGGAGGATTTACAGTCTGTTTAATTCTTAACTCTCAAAGTGAGGTACCTAGGAAGGTCGTATAAGGAGATCTTGTATTTTTTTTTAATGTGGGAAAGATCAAATGATGTGCTTGAGATCATCCCGCACGTCAGCGAGTCTCTTGAAAGAGCATGCAGGTCCCCTTGACTTCCAGACAATATGCTTCCTTTTTAAACCATGCTGACTTGCCAATATTTGAGCATTTCTGTTGGAGCTTGTTTGACTTTTATTTTTCTTTTTAATTTCAACTTAATTGTTCGTAAATATTACCTTGCCAAGAGGAGATGATAAAACTGGGCTTGCATTTCTGTCTGATGTACTTGAGCAACAGGCTTGCTATGAAAAGTCTACACTGAAGGCCCTCCTGAGAGCTTTGTTGTGAAGAGGAGAAGGCGGTGGATGCCAGAGAGATGATGAAGACTTAGTTGAAATGAGAGGTTTTATTTATACAGCTGAGCTTCATGTTGTGATATTAATAGCGTACAGGCATTTCTCTTGGATGGAACAGTTGGATTCTGTATCTAGCTGAGGTTGGTGTGCTACTCTTTGACATGAGGCAGAAAATCCCCTTGCTATTTCGCTGTTCGCATATATTACCTTATCTTTACTGAGAGGGCTCTGTTTTCTTCTCTAAATCATTCCAGTGTGCTAGATTGAAAACTGTGTGTGAGAGAGATAGGATGAGAGCAAGAACTGTTGTATCTCACTCAAAGGTGAGGAGATAGGATGGCAGATTGGATCCAGAGCAGCAGCAAAGTTAATCTGGTCCTTGATGCACCTCCTTTTCTAATGACTTTGCAGATATGCTGTAAAGCAAGTGGAGGAGTTTATGAACTGTCCCAGTTACCCATTTCCTGCTAACTTTTACTGATACTTTCCTATTCTCTGTCTGGAAGGAATTGTATCACCTGATAGAAGTAGAATTAGTGCTTATCACATGATAATTTGTGTGATGGGAGTAGTTTGCTTCTGTATTACAGCACAGCATATAATCTGGAAGGTGAGTTGGGATGGTTTGAGGGCTTTTTTCCAGTTGGTTGTGAGAGAACAAGGCCTGGGATTCTGCACTTCCTCCAGAAAAAACTGTCATCTGCCCTAGCTTAAAGATATATTAATAGCATCCTGATCTCTTACACGCACGGTTGGTCCTGTTGCCTGGATACAAACATAAAGTGATTAGAAAGCTATCATTAATATAAAATGAACAAAATAGGTCATAAAAATACGCAGTTGGATGTTTTTTCTCCATGCCCACTGTGCACATTGGTACTTGGCTTTATTCTCGCTTGTTGCAGATTGTGCTTTGCTGTAATGCTGTGTTAGGCTTTTCACTAAACTGACAGTGATATTTTTTGCCAGCTCTCTCTGTGGTTTCTTCACTGTTCTTTGAAATAAACACGTCTCAGTTTTCCTAACATCATTTGTACCCTTTTGGTATTTGTTACCTTTTGTGTGTCTTTGCTTGAATGCTGTCTTGTCACCTTAACTGCTTTCAGTACACAGTTGTATTTTTAGTTTCGGTGTGCTGCATTACTCTTAGGAAATATATGCAGTGTGTCTCATAAAGGAGTGTTAAGCATTACTACAAAAGCCCCTTGTCTTTTAACATCTCCCTATGGTCTTGTAATGGATTTGTTAGGGCTCTGGAGAGATGTCCCTTCTAACCTAGTTTCTGGTTCAGCTGTTCTCTTTTCCATCATTTCCTGCAGCATTTCCGATTTTCTTTGTGAAAATATATACTCACTTCTGATGCCGTTCTTACCTCTTTTTGCATACATTTTTCAAGTGTGGACGAAAATATGTGTGACAGGCTTGCTAATGTTTCTTCAGGTAATCCTCTTTGTTAGGGCTTTGTCACGTGTAGATGTACTGTTCTTTAACTTAAGGTGTGATTTTTCTCTTTCTAGCTGTAGTAGCACTCTATAGTCCTTTTGTTTTAAGGGTGAAGTAACTGAAAAGTTTTTCAGTTCTTGTGACCTAACAACCAACTGCTAGAGGTGGACTGCAGTGACCGAGTTCTTAGTTTGCCTCAGTTGCGAAATAAATAGTTCACTTAAGCCCTGCCTGCGTAGGCCTTTGGCATGAACTGGTGGAGAAGGAGGAGGAATGAAAACAGTGATACTGGCTTCCTAAATTCAGGATTGTAAAGAATGAAAGTATTTCTTGCTTTCTCTTTGAGAATTGCTGCATGTTGTTTAGCTATCTGTATTAATGTGGATGCGTGTTAAGTGCAGGCATCTTACGTCGGTGTTATTTGGTGATTAGGGAAAGGAATGCAGGAGGATTGTTTTGTGGTTAATGCTCTGTAACTGGGATTAGAAAATTTGACCTAGGTCCCCTGCCCTGCTTTTCATGTGAACTTTGGTAGTTACTTCATTGCTGCCTCAGTTCTGTTTTAGTCAAATAAGGATAATACTAATACTTTTGTGCTATCTTGGTTTCTTTTGAAAAGCATGTGGGACAGGGACTGTCTTCTGTTAGGCATACAGAAATCTGATTGTATATACAGATACCCGAGTACATACACAGATACAGTTGTGTGTGTGTGTATTTGGATAGTATATGGCAATCTTAACCTTGGCTGAAGCTTTTTGGTGTGTGCAGTAATGTAAATAACAGTGAGAATTTAGTTAAAACAGATGATATGACGTTTTCTCAACCATTTGGTCACAAAATGTGGCTTCCTGGTTTTAACTGTAGGTGACGTTTTTAGATCTGGCCATAAATACTGTATGATAGCTTTCAGAACTCATTCGTCCATGCACAAATACATAAAGGAAAAATTTCTGTCCATCATCTCATATTTTATTTCTTTGATATCGTGATTAATTTTATTATAAATCCCAGTCTCCTTTTGGCTTACTTTGCATTATAAAATGAGAAATAAAAAAATGAGAATGCCATATCCAACCAGAGATATGGTGTGTGTAATGCAGTGTTTTGTTTCCATTAGTACCTGATGATCCGTTGTTTTTGAAGAAGTGATGACATCTCCATAATGGACAATTATGTAATTATGAGTGAGAATCTCAGAAATGTTCAAGCGATTTAAGCACAAACATCTTACTTAAAGGCAAGGAAGTTAAAAAAAAAACCAACCAACCAAACTGTATAAATGCCTCTCTCATTTGTGTTTGTAAGAACTAAAGATGTTTCTATTTTTGTCTGGTTTCATATTTATTGTTGGCTTTTACTGAAATACTGCTCTGATAATGGATTATCATTGTCATGGTAATGATAGTACGAGTGGCTTCTTCTCCCTTAATTCCTCCCCTCCATTTTAAATAACTTGACTTTTAATTTTACTGTGTGTTTTGTTGTTGCTTAAGGTAAACATCTCGTTTCACAGAACCATAGAATAGTTAGGGTTGGAAAGGACCTTAAGATCATCATGTTCCAACCGCCCTGCCATGGGCAGGGACACCTCACACTAAACCATGTCACCCAGGGCTCTGTCCAACCTGGTCTTGAACACTGCCAGGGATGAAGCAGAACCTCCTATGGTTCTGGAACATCCCAGAACCTCCCTGGGCAGCCCACTCCAGTGCCTCACCACCCTAACAGTAAAGAACTTCCTCCTTATATCCAATCTTAACTTCCCCTGTTTAAGTTTTAAGCCATTACCCCTTGTCCTGTCACTACAGTCCCTAATCCCCAGCATCCCCATAGCCCCTCTTCAGATACTGAAAGGCTGCTATGAGGTCTCCACACAGCCTTCTCTTTTCCAGGCTGAACAAGACCTGCCAGCTGCACAAATAATGAACAGCAAAGGCTATCTTAGTAATAGGCTTGTGGGAAAGGAGCAGGTATTGTAGTGGATCATACCTTGTACATGAGTCAGTAGTGCAAATAATATATATGAAGGAGCCTGTCATCTGAGACACATAATCTTTCTCTCTACTGTGTACTGGAACGATGGACTGTTGCCGCTATTTTTGTACACCATACTTGCGGAAGGATGAGGACCAACTGCAAATAGCTCAGGAGAAGGTAAGGCTGGAGAAGGTAAAATAATTTTAACAATTTAAAGTGTACTGCAGAGAGAAAAAGAACAATTCCTTCTCTGTGTTCACACAGGGTAAGACAAGGAATACAGCTCAGTTCACCAGGGCGAGACTTGGGTTGCAGAGTCAAAAAGCTTTCCAGCAGGGCAGTTAGGCAGTATACTGGACTGCCTAGGGACCTTCTGGGTGCTCTGTCCTGGCATATGTTAGTTAGTAGGGATAATAGGCAAATATGTTAGCAGTGTTTTAGGTGTCACTGATCCCACCTGAAAGAATTTCCTTCTTAGCCTGTTGTTTGTGATTTCAAGCATAGCAGGATTGTTTCTGTATAGCTTGCCTTCAGTTTTAAGCATCACTTTCTTTGCTCTGATAGTTTTAATTGCATTTTCTTGAGGGTTTTTTTTTGTTCTGCTAAATACAGTTTCAGTCAAGGTGGACTTAAACACATTAAAGGTGAAGAAGTGTGTTAAGAAAGTGTACACTAAAGAATGCTAATATATATAATGTCAATATTATCTTTTCTAAATGTCTTGTTTACTTTTTTACCATGCTGATCAAATGACTCTTTTGGCTGACACACAACATAAATTCTTACAGAGTAACTACAAGTAATTTATAGCTCATAATTAAAGACCTCCCTCTCACTGTTTTTGTCTTTTTCATTTTCTTTGTTGCTGTGGCCCCAAACTGCCCAACAGCTCTCTCTGTTAGAACTTCCTAATGTAATCCACATTATTCTGTGTATTCAACCTCCATCACTAGAAGTTGTGTTCAGTTGAAATAAAATTTCAACTGAAAAAAATTTTTGCTTTCTTTTGCAACTATGTAGTAACAGCCTGAAAGCAAATAGCTGCTAATCTTTGAGAGCTCTTCAAATACCCTTCTTCCACGCTCAAAACTGATCAGTGATTCTTGTTTTGTTTCTTTTTTGCCAGCTTCCTGCTTGTGACAGTACTTTGTTCTTCTTGCCTGCAGAGTGACTTGAGTAGCCCTTTGTGAAGGACTTGACCAAATCTTTTGAGAAAGTTCCATTAAACAATGTGTTCTTGTATTCCTTTACTCCATTGGGTTTTTTCTAATCCTTGAAAGAATGCAGCTCCTTAACAGATCTACCTTGTGTTCAATTCATCTTGTCCCCTCAACTATGCAGAAATCGTCAGTGTTCACATGCTCAGAAGGATTCTCCTTCCCTCTGTTCCTGAGAAGTCTTTGGGTTTTTGCAGACTTCCCAGTTTACAGGATTTTGGGTTTACTTTCCTATGCTGAGGTGATGCTTACAGATGGGAATACAGGACCAGTGCTGCATGGGCATTTTTCAGTGACGTAAGTTCTCACACAGTCTCACTCTTCTCTTGTCCCTGCATTATCTGGTGCACAGTGCCATTGCAAGTATTTGTGCAGATGCACAGTGCACTGCGTCTGAAATGGAAAAATATGTGGCTCACCACAGCATATGCCAGCACAGGGCAATGTCAACAGGACAAAGGCAGTGTGCAGCTGGCTAATGTGTGAGGAAGGGAGATACCTGCCATCTTTTGACAGTGCTGTTGGCTTACCTGTGTGTGGTACCTGGCTTAAATTATATTGCATTGCCTGCTTCAGTCTTTTTGTTTTGCATTAGGGTAATGTAGGAGGGTGAGAGTAGGAAATTCTCAACAAAGTCACAGAAAAGTAGATGCAGTAGTGCTGAGCAACAGGTTTAGTCATGTGGAGACATCATTGTTTCTTACTAAGAAATGTATGTTTTTAACACCTTTATTACAGGCTGTTGTTTTTTGTTTTGGTTTGTTTTTTAAAACTTCTAAGATGCTGAATGTTGCAAGTGAATCAAATGTAGATGAAGACAACAAAGAAGAACTAGAGATACTAGAAATAATCAGAGTATTGAAATCAGGTATTTTCCATTTGTGAGGAGAATGTAATTAAAACCAGTTTAACCTGAAACATGTCTGTGTGTGCCAGGGGAAGAGTGAAACTGGAAAAGTACTACTGTTTTTCCAACCACCAGAAGCCTTTGGGGTGAGTAGCAGCACAGCAGATAAATCAGTTTGCAGATGCATCACAACAACGAAACCCGAAGTAACATGGCTTTGGGTTATACAAATTAAAGAGAAGTTCCTTCTTGAACAGCTGTGAGAGTTAACTTGCCAAGTGTGCAGGCCCAAATGTCTTGTTTCTAGAGAGATGTAAACCAGCTAAAGAGAGCTGAGGGTTGAATGGCAAATGGAGTACAGACCAAGTGACCGACGAGCAAACATGCCTACCTTGGCTATGTGATAACTAGAAGTGTAGCTGAGAGACATGGTAAGAGTCTACGAATATTTGAAAGACATGTACATGAAAGATAGAAACTAATTAATTAGGGAGGTGAGAAGAGCCATAACTACAAAACAAGGGAGTGAGATTATGAAATATATTAAAGTATGGAATATTCTGCCCAAATCAAAGGTTGGAGGAACAAATTCTGTATGAGAAAATACGTAAGATTGGCAGAAAGATTCAGGAAATAATCTAGCATCAAAGAGTCAGCTTTCTGATAAAAATAGATTGAATAATTTAGTAGGTCTCTTTTGCCTATGTAATTTGTTTGTTTATGGGGTATTAGGGCAATTTGGCAGCCTCTCTAAACTCTTTAATTTTGCCTTCATAATGTTTCCTACCAACTCAAATCCGCGTTATTGCATACCAGTCTTAGATGCTGTCTTTCTTTAGATAAATGTTTTAAGAAGGAACAGTTGGCCAAGCAATGTAAAAAGATATAAGAGGAGAAGAAAGGTGAATGAGCTTTGGGAATGACTTTCAAGAACATTTTGTTGCTACTTTCTGCCTAAACACTGTAGCTACAAATAAATTGGAGCAAATAAATACCAGGTATAGATGTCTGGTTTTGTTCCTTTTTGCATCAAGGTGAATGATTGCGAAGGAGCTCCCAGACTGTGAGTTACTATTTGTGTATTTGCAGCCAGCCTGCTATTTGTGGGATGGTAAGAACAGAAGCAAGAACCCTTTTAGTGTTGGGAAAGGCAGAAGAGAATTTTTCCTTAATGAAATAAGGTGCATGTAAATTTTAGCCAGAAAGTCAGTTTGACTGCATGTGAGAAGATGAAGAGCTGCTCTAAGGTGCTCTGTTTGGCTTGTGTGATAGGGTAAATAGTAAAAGGTGTTCATGTTCACCACAACTCTTAGTGACTTCTTGTCTGGATAGATGTCAGGTGCCTGCTGGGCTGTGGTGGAGCAAAGGAAGACAGCAAGGAGTTGCCATATGGGAGCTGTGGCCTGAGTTGCTGGGTTGTGAGCAGAAGGACATGCTATGCTTGGTATTTGCTGGCTAACTCCTGTTGGCTGGAAGGTAGCCACGGGATTAATTTTGAAATGATTCTTTAAAGA
This sequence comes from Loriculus beryllinus, assembly GCA_039877255.1. NCBI lineage: Eukaryota > Metazoa > Chordata > Aves > Psittaciformes > Psittacidae > Loriculus > Loriculus beryllinus. Next base: position 19,213 of record JBCJKH010053491.1, read on the forward strand.
ATTTGGAAATGTACCAGTGTTGGGGTTTTCCTTTGTAAAGCAGAAGACCTAAACCTCAGTCTTCAAACAGCACTAAGGCAGTGCATTTATGATGCTGCGTTGCATTTGTATACCTTGTGTCTGTGTGCAATCTGTGTAAGGATTTAAGCTGCTGTCAGAGCTCTGGTGTGTTTTTTTCATTATGAACAAAGGTGTTCATGTGAAATCTAAAGCCAAGTTCTTGGTGCCATAATGCTTACAAAGTCATGGGAGTTGCAATGCTCTGACCGGTGAACTGTCAATTCTTAAACCAGGAGGTTCTTAGCAGATTCTTCCTTTTCCTGATTTTCTTTTTATATAATTGGGGATTGGTTTCAAAGATTAAGAAATATTGTCTTCCCTTTCAGTTGCTGTGTTTTTAAGGAGGCACAATAGTGTGTGCATGATCTTGTTGAATAATTCGTGTTTAGAACAAAGTAGTTGTTTGCTCAGCCCCTGCACAATGATCTTCGTATGTGTATATACACTTTGGTCTTCCTTTCCTGTGTGTCTCTGATCCAGACCCATGTTACTCTTTGGTTGTATTTTTCCTTTCTCCCAGGTGGAGGGTGTGCTTGTGAGCCAGGCATTGTTGGCTTTCACTCTGTGTGCTGGCTTCCGAACAAAGGTGCTGCTGAAAAGGTGAGTACTTAACTTCCATCCTCTGATGCAGATTTATGTTCACAGGAACTGATAAATTCAGACTTGCCAAACCTGTCACCTTAAGCTGTATCTAGGTTTGCAGTGGAGAAAATCTAATCTACTAGCTCATAAAATCGTGAGCGTTAGCTGTCAAAGCACTGTTAAATTCTGGTTTAGTGTAAATAGTGCATTCTGCAGCACTGGTGGCGGGCATGTTTCATTTCTTGGACAGGTCTGAATTTAGAGCTAGAGAAATCTCTGAGACACTGAAAATAAACAGTAATAAAACTATGATTTCTACCCTATGACCAGCATGGGAAGAAGTGGCTGAGAAGAGTGCTTGACTAGCCATTACTCACATAGTTGTGTGAATTCTTCATCAAATCTAGTGTCTATCACATCAGCTATCTTCTGAAAGTAGCTGAGGTACCTAAGCATTAATTGCAAGAGAAAGAAAACAGGCTTTTATCAAATCGAGAGGGCTATTTATGAGATAGGAGATAAGCTTAATAGTATTGCTCTGCTGCGAGTACTTAGCAGGAATTTCTCAAAACCTTTCCTTTCAGTCAGTGAAATGCCGAGCCAGCGTTGCAGGCATGCAAAGGTGCAGTGTGTGGGGGGGTGTCGTTTTATAAGTGTTTCCAATTGGCGGTGAACAGAGTAAAGCAACAGAGGATTAGCACCGAAGGGAACTTTTGAAAACTTTAGAAGAGTTTAAAGGGTGCTTTATGGTTGAGAAATAACGTTTGTGCTCTATCTGCACACAAACAAAACTTGTTTATAGAAGAATATCACTCCTGTAAGGAAGCGTAGATGAAAGGAAGTGTGTGATAAAGTCTATATTGGTCCGTTTTCCATGAGACTTCATTAACCATCACAAAGGGGGATGTCATCCATAACGTTTGAAGGTTGTTCTTCAGGAACATCCATAAAACTTTAAGCTGTCTGATGTTACGTGTGTATTGGTCTTCTGCAGACAATTTTCTTTACACATATTCTGTATTCTGTAAAAATACTGATGTTATCTACCTCCGTGTGTAAATCAGCCCTGCATAAAGTCATTATCTTAGGAGCCATAGAGAGTCATGGGTAAAATATTCCAGAAACTTCCAACTAGTAGCCTAAAAAGGTTTATTATACAAGAAGATACGTAAAGTATCTTGGCTTTATGAAGAAAAATATTTTGGAATGTTTGAGATTAAAAGCAAGTATTATATATTCCGTTAGAAAGCTGGACTTTTATTCTTGATGAAACTTGACACGCTGAGGTTTAAATTTTGTCAGTTATTATTACTGTTTGCTTCATTTTTCCTGTATTGAGAGAAATGTGATTATTATATTTAATAAATTTTTTCTTAACTATGAAAGAATAATGATTGAAGTATTGCCTTGTCTTGAAAGAAGCTGTTAAACACTTCTTAGGAAAGATACAGGCATTTGTTAAAAGCACAGAGTTTGGAAGAACTCCCGTTCTATAACTGCAATTTGGATTTGATTTGATTTAATTTTTTTCCATTTGTTTTATCCACTTGTTTTAAAAATCAGAGTGTTTTCACAACACACTTTGCTATTGGTCTGATGTGGTGTCTTTTCATCTTGTCTCGGAAGATTTGTCTATTGATGTTGAAAGTCCATATTAATGTGTATTGCAATTGTGTTTCCAACCTTATAGGAGTGTTTCACGGAGTTTAATGTCCAAAAGGTGTTACACTTTTTTATTTCTTGGTTTTTATTTGTTTTGGGGGTTGGTTGGTTGGTTTTGGGGTTATTTTTGGCTTTTGGTCATTTCAGAGATGTCTACTAAATTTCAGGCTATATCTTTGAAATCCTGAAAAGCAATGCAAGCTTCTTTTCCTGGTTTTGTGTATAGATATATATGCTTGGAAGAGCAAGATCTTGTTCCCTTATTCTCTTGCTCTATGATATGTATGAGTCAGAAAAACCTTTCTGACTAAGGACGCTTATAATCTCATAATAGAAGGACAGTAAAATGAGTAGTCTGCTGCATTCAGTTCAGAAACTAGTCTATGTGTCAGAAGTGTGTCGCTGACTGGCATTTGGAACAACAGTATGAATCGGAGTTTTCAGTTAGGTTTGGCATGTTTCATCTGTCAGGAGGTGGTGAAGAGCGGTTGTGAGGAATACAATATACAGAATGATTTGCAGGCAAGCAAGGAGGAAGCTTAATAGCAGGAGATGGCAGATAGATGTAAGGATCTGGCCTGGAAGAAGTTACTGTTATGAGGTGGTAATTGTATTAAGTAATAATAAAGAATAATTCTCAGTACCTGGGGGGTTGTAGAGAATAATCATTTCCAATAAAGTTTAGCTCAGCAATTACCATGGTGCTCTTGAGGCTTTGGTCTTTTTACTGTTAGCAGCTAAATCATGTGAGATTCAGTGGTACAATTGAGTTGGGAATAGCATTTCATTTTCTTTTCTCTAAAACTTGCTGTTCTAGACCAGGCCCTAAACATGAGCAAAACTTACACGTTGAAAAGCGTGTAGGGCAGTTACTGAGGATACTTGTGTTTTTGCAGTTGTCCTCTAGAACGCATGGATTTGTTAAAGAGAAACAAACAAAAAGAAAACAAAATCCCAACCCCAAATTCCTCAAACTCCCTTAACTTTATTTCCAAATGCGATACTTTTATAAAAGATGGAGTTTCAGGGATCTGCATTTTTGCTTCTTTTCTCTTGTCATTTATCTCACCTTTCCAAATGAGTTACTTATATGACCTTCTGTCATATCTATGTAAGTGGCTGAGCTGTAGACTTGCAGTGACTTCATGCAGGTAACAAAAGCAGTATATAATGCACAAGTCAGATTTGTTAATCAGACAGCTTGGTCTGATTCCAAATATTCCCAATATTTCTTCATTTGGAAGATTGTTTGATTTAGCAATGTAATTTTAAGTACAAAAAGAAGCTGATTGCTCATTTGTGATGTATCAGTTTGTGCTCCGATTCATGATGGAGGAAGGCTTGAACATCCTCTTTGATGTGGAATGTGTTAGAGGGATCTTTCAAATCCGTACAGTAACATACCGAGTGCTACTCTTCATGTTCCGTACACAGAGAGCTGATGGTGTGGAGGCGATTGGAAGTATGTAAGTTTACTGCAGGAAAACCACCTATGCCCCTTTTTCAGATCCTAACTCAAACCAGAAATTTGGGTGCAGGGCAAATTTTTGGACCTCTGTGTTAGAAACACTGGATTTGAATGTGAAGCCCTCTTCTGCTGAGGAGCTCTGCACAGTTAGGGATGTATTATCAGCAACTGCCTGACGCAGGCCCTGCTGAGGGATTTCTGTCAAGCAGACTGACATCTCTCTCTCCAATAAGCAGTAGTATCCTTGTGATTCCTTTCAGATGCGCTGGCTTTTGTGGACTAGAGCACACGGGGGTGGATATTGCACTGAGTTGAATTTGGTGTCTCTCCCAGGCTGGTAGGATTGTTCCCAGCTGTCAGTGACTCACAGTAGCCGAGTTGCTGTCTCGAAGTTCAAGTTAATGGAATTTACAGTTCAGCTTCTCTTAAATTGTCTGGCAGAGATTAAGTTTCTCATGAACTAGGAAGAGCAGGAGAGATTCCACAAAGTAGAAGCTTTGAATGTGCATTGGGTCTGAAAAATTGCTGAGAAGTCCTTCCTGGGCATAGCTCCTTGCCAGCAGTCATGCTTCCAGGTGTTTCATTTTGTTCTAACTTCTTAAGCCGTGCTTATTGCTGAGCATCTCCAGTTTCCAGAACTGCTTTGAAAATGTGATGAATGTATGTCACATGATTGTCATCATATTCTTTCCCTACATGGATAGGCAACTTCATTTGGGTTTAGAGGTTCTGCTTTCAGCTCTTTTTAGCTCCTTTGTTTATGCCAATGAAAAAGGGCACCAATGTCAACAATGCAATTCGTTCATAGAATTAATGTATTTACAGAGCAATAAATTACACTTTATTCTGTCTTTTTTGCTACTTGTTCATTTTTGCCAAACAGGTATTTTTTGCTCCTTATGTTAATATGAAAGGATATTTGAAATAGCTGGGGTATACTATGTAGAATGGGGATGATGTGGGTTTACATATTAACTGTAGTTCTGCTAGTGTGTGACTACTTTGGAGAGCGTGCTGGGCTCTGATAGAGCTGTGTCTGGATGTAGGCAGTACTAAATACTGGCTCCTGAACAGCGTAGAATCAGTAGGATGCTTTGGATTCGTTTATTTTCTTTGGAGATAACTGTTATGTGACTGAGAATCACTGTCATTTTCCAAAACAAATACATTTTCTGAAGTTTATTTGCCTTGTTGATTCTCTGTTTTAGAGACTCAGAGTATCTGGAGCAAGTTCAGCTTGCTCCAGATATAGTTAATACAGACTAGCCTCCGTTTGTGACTCAAAATACACTGCATGCAGTGCCTTGTTCCTTCCTTTCTGTCTGGTTTGTACCTGTGAACCTTGGGTATGTGTATAAAATGTATTTTTTAGTTCAGAGTCCTGTTTAAAAATATATGAAAGGCAAAGAAAATAGCAGGTGTTTGCTAGTCAATGTTGGCAACGCTTTTCTATTGCCATTAATCTATTAAAAAAAAAGTGCCAAGAACCCAGAGAAAGATGATGATATTTAGCTCACTAGTCAGATAAGCAAAGATGGAAGAGGTGATGGACACAATTTTAGTTTCTGGATATACTTAGCCAAGAACAGCCTGAGAAGATTAATTGCCTATGTGATTCGGACACAGAGTACGTTTTTCCATTAAATAGGATTATGTTGTTCTTTTTAGTTCTATATTTGATTCCTTTGTATGCCCTTCTGTAAGCAAGACCCATAAAAATTTTCTGTCTTCTTCAGTGGAATTGCAGATAACAAAACTCTTTTTTCCACACTAGTACTGGTTTGTCACATTGATAAATGCTCATGAAGCTTTTCTTTTCTTTGATATCATCTCTTTACCTTATGAAGATCAGATATGCTTGGTTTCTTCAGCCATTAATGCCTATTGGCCAACTTGAGGAATCTCAGATATGTTTGGTTAAATGTGCAAATACTGTGTTAGATGGTCAGCTGTGGCTATACTTCTGGTCACCCTAAGAAAGCAGTATTTCTGCGTAGTTATGTACATGATGCATGAGACTTCAGGGACTTCTTTCTGGCACTGAGTATTTCTGCTGAGATAGCTGATAAAATTAAACTCATCCCCTGTTACTCATGTTTTCCTTCCATAAATTGGAGAAGTTTAGTGTTCTGTTTCTTGATGAAATCCTTCCTGCTAAGAATATAACTGGAAGTTATATCCAAGTAGTGGGGTTGAAAGTAATCCATCACAGGGCAATAGGGGATGGTATTTGTAGTGACATAATGAGGTCCTTTTCTCTATTGGTACAAAGTACCCAATTCAGGTGTCTGTTAAAATCAGTTTTCATTTTTGGTGGATCCACCATCATAAGAAAATGTTTTGACTTGAAAAACAAGTTCTTCTACCTTGTCCTTTGTTTTCTGAAGGCACATGGAAAATGGGAGAGTTTCACCACGTTAACTGTTGAAGACTTGTTTGCATGAATGCATTGAGAAAAGGTAATCTTAACTTTTTAAAGACAGGAAGTCAGTATGTAATAAACTTAAGTACCTTAAATTGTGGTGTGGACTTCTTATTCAGAAATAAGTTAACCTGAGTTTGCTGTTACTTTAGATTCTTTTCCAAATGCCCAAAGAGTAAATTCTCTCTCCATGTATAACAAGGAGTTTTTCTAATGATATTCCCTATTGATCTCAGTGGCGTAATTGCAGAAGTTGTACTGTAAATGCAAAAGTTTGTAATGTTTATCACTTGGATTTTTGCAGTTCAGTGTTGTGGCACTGACTGTTGATGGTGGTTTTCAGAGTCCTAAGAGCAGTCTTTACTAGAGGTCACGTTGTAATTAGCATCAACGTGATTACAGTAGCCTAACTATGGTCTCAGAATGCACGGTAGAAAATACTATGTAGATACTATAGCTACTTGAACTTCAAAGTGCAGTGTTTTGTAGGCCGTTTCAATGGCAGGAAAGGATACAGGGGCGAGGTAGAGGGGCACGTGCACAAATAAGAAGTAGCACAGTACCATTATAAATATGATTCAAACTTTACAAATCTGGAACTTTTTAAAGACGTGACAAATCTGAAGTATTTTGAAAGCAGTGAATACTTTAGCACTGGTAATTTAAAACTTTCTTTTTACTTTATGGGAGAACAAAGAGTTATTCAGAAGATCTGAGCAGAACCAAACCTAAACTGCTAACAGGAGGTACTTTTTATTATGCCCAAATTTGTCTGTGGAACTCATGGCCAGGCTTGTTATTAACTCTGAGGGGCGAATGGGAATCAGTGGGACTGGGCGTGCATGACTGATAGCAAAGAGGGGAAAAAAAGAGCCTAATAGAAGAGGATATAAAGTTACACAGTACAATGTGTGAGTCGATTTCTAAAGACTGCTTTTTTTTCCATTAATATTTTAATTTGGGATTTCTTGAAACTTTTCAAAAGGGGTGGAGTGGCTTATTTCAAATTGTCCAAATTTGAGCAAGATAAACTCCAGCTCTGAATTGTCTTCTGTACTATGCCTTTCCTGATACTGTGCAGTGATGTAATCATTAACTACCAGGGAAACAGTGCAACAAAATTCACTCTCTGTTTCTAAAAGATGCTTCTGTGGAAGAAGAGCTCCCACAGAAGACTTACTAATTCAACTTAGCTTGTCCTCTGCTCTACCTTTCCTCTCAGTTCTGTGATCTATAAACTCCTGTTCTTCCTTACCCTGTTGATCCTTCAGTCATGCTCTCCTTGCAATTCCTGTCTGAGGTGCAGTTCATCCCAGCTGATTCTTGCAGTCTAACAGAGGGAATCTCAGACAAAGCATGTGTAATCTCAGATTTTGGAAATTGGAATCAAAAGTGTAAGTTTCAAGTGAGCAAGGGAATATCTCTGTCTTAAGAACATTTCAACTGCTGCCGAAGTGACCACTCCTGTAGCAAAAAGGGAATAATGTGGTAAGTTTCTAACTGTCATTAAGATATCCAGTAAAAAAAAATGTTTTTTAAGTCAAGAATACTGTAGACTATTTTACTGAAGCACTTGAGAGAATCTGAATGTAGGGGAATCTGATCTATGTGCATGTAGCATTGAAGGCAGTGGATGTGCAGAAGTCCTTCAGTGACGTCTTAAAAGACAGTAAGCAGTCTTCAGGGTCACCTCTCCATCACTGACTAGCTGCCAAGCTGTCTCGCCTACCTGAAGTGGCACCTGGAGCTTACTGTCTGCCATATAATTACTAAGAAAAGTGTACGCTTATATTTTCGGCTCCATGACACTTTAAAAGTGCTTCACAGCTGCATGTCAGTTCTTCTCTTCTCATAGTGCTCTGTAGCTCTAATTTGAGTTGTTTCCTTGCTGCCTTTTCTTAAGCTGAAATGTTCTATCTTGGCCTAAGCAGCTGTCCCTCTTGTTTTTGCTGTCTGTTTTGTAGCTTCAGTGGCTGAGTTTGAGAGAGAGTACTGTCTTACTTTCTAAGCCAGTACAGGTGAAGAAAAGCAGCAATACAGATAGGGTATGTGCATCACAGTAATGTAGTGAGTGGAGAGAAAGAGCATAATGGGATGATGAAAGGCAAAACATTCCCTGAAATGAGCTTTTAAATAAGCATAGCGAGAATGTGTGTGTGGTGGAGAGGGAGTTGTCTCAAAAAGCTGTGTTTGTTCCTTGGAGGCTCCCGTGTGCTATAATTGAGTCAACATGTCAAAGTGAAGTATGTGGTGAGCCTTGGGAGAGGGGGAAAACTGCTTCTTCTGCACATACAGGACTTGGATGAACCCCGACTTACAGCAATAATAAGCACTCTGCTTTTGCATTGCTGAAGCCACAATACAACAGAGTAGCTGTCCTCCAACGAAGCTTTATAGCTGATGTTTCCCTAAGAATTGCATTAAATCTTTGGTTAGGAAGCTAAGAATAATTGGCTTGGACTTTGCTTCTGATGCAGATGTGAATGAAGATGATGAACAGAGGGAAAGATGACTGAATGCACTACTGAGATACCGGCAATACAAGCTGCAAGGGTCTTCCTTAATTTATTTATAAATCTCAAAGAAACAAATGTTTGTGTGTCTTACAATGTTTCTTACATTGGTGTAATGTTTTGTGGATATACTGACTTTACAGTCTGGGTTCTTTGTTTTGAAATGGATGGAAGAGGGATGATTACAACATTTCATCCTGGCAGACAGTTACAGCCTTTGGCCGTGTGACTTCATGCATGATGCTGCACTGACAGCTCTCTCCTTGGCCATAGCTAGCTGCAATATTGCCCTAGGAATTCATCTGAACTTGAAAATCCTTTAAAGCCAATGTTTCCATGCTAACAAGCTAATTTTGTCTTGATTGTTTTTTATGTAGAGTCTTTACCTTTGACACTTTTGTATTTTATAAATCATGCTTACTGACATATTTGATGTTCTGATTGTTTCCATAGTGACAGCAATGGCAGAAACCTGCAAAAGGAAGGTGACAGCATTGTGTTTTCTAGATTAACTGTTTTACAGAAGAATGGTTTGAGGAGGTGGGAATAAAGTAGATTTTTCCAAGCAGTCAAAGAATATTTAGGAGTACTTATTTGGAGGTCAAAGAGAAAAGGCAGCAGGACAGAAGGATTGGCATGGTATTTTGGCATTAGTTTGTGTGGAGAAGCAGTGAACGCAAGGTCAGCCTAGGAAATATGAGATGTTTTCAGCAACATGTCTCCTTTCTTGCTGCTCTAAAAGAACAGGAAATAGCAAAATGCAGAAAACTGCAGTGTACAAATTACATTCACAGAAGAGGTTGAAGTTAACATGCCTGTGAGACAGTGTATAACATACTTTTGTTTCATAATTTCTGCCTTCCAAATTCATAACCTAAGTGCAGGAAGCTTTTAGCATTAGAAATCAGACACTTATAAAGCCATTAGTGACAGCTTCAACCTCTTTTTTTTTTTTGCCTGTGCTAAAATCAGCCGTCTGATTTTATTTTCTGGGAAGCAAAGCTTTATCCCCTTTCATTACGCATCATATTGCCTGTGTATGTCAGTAAGATACCTTGAGAGAATGCAGGTGTTTGATTAGAGTCCATGCTGCAGCAGAGAGGGTTGTTTTAAAAGCATTTTGTAGGAGAGACAAGCCTCCCTAATGTGTCCTTTTGTAGGAGATGTTGGTGTTTCTGTCTGTGGTGTGGTTACTTGAAGCAGTTGTCTGAATTATAATATATGCCCACCTTTCTTACAGCAGCACAGACAAGTGAGAGGAGATGTTGTAAGAGATGCCTGTACATGATAAATATTGTCTTTCATAGACTAACCCCTTTCTCTGGAGCATTTGATAGCATTATGGTCAAGTCATTATCCCTGGATGTATTTAAAAGATGTGTATTTTCTGGCACTTAAGGACATGGTTTAATGGTGGGCTTGCAGTGTTATGTTTTGGATTTGATGTTCTTGAAGGTCTTTTCCAACCTAAACATTTCTGTGATTCAAAGCCTGCTTTTCCTCCTCACCACTATCACAATGCCTAGGATCTGCAGACAGGTTTGGGACCTTGGGATCTTGTGCCCAAGTAGTTCTGCTTAGGAAAGGGTAAGTCAGCCTGTGCTGGCTGTCTCCAGGTCGCAGGCACATCTCTGGCCCTGGGGAAATCAAAAGGCTGGTGGTAAAGGCACAGGTGCTACACTCCAATTTAACACATTGTTACATTCAGATCTCTTATGCCTTCCAGCAAAAATATGGCATCATACTGTAAACTGAATTCGTGTTACATCTTATTACACTGGGGAAGAGAAGCCAGCAGCTGGGAACTTGTGTTGCTTTGAAAGTTGCAGAAGTTACTTATTTGTCTGTGCCTGAGGCCTCTTTGGTCACATCTGCATTGGTACCTCAGCTGCTTCTTCCATTATTTTGGTATCTTGGGAGTGGGGACGCATAGAAAGATGTAATATAGGGTTCTTCCTTATCTGCAACATTTTGGTCAGCTGGCATGTTGAAAACTGTTTTGGTGTTTTGTTTTCTCTTCCTCCCACTGAAGGGGAAGTTTCTCTGTTTTGTACCAGCTGGATCATTGTGTGTAAAACTAGAAAGTGGTCTAGAAATCGTGGGAGCAGTTAGTTATAGCAGAAAGGCTGAATTGAGTTGTGCCATCTGTTCTAAGTACTGTCCTCTTATTTGCAGAATGATACAGAATTAAATGAAATCAGTTTCTTAAGTCACAGGTTCATTTATAGATGGCTAAGCTGTTGAGATGCTGACTTAGTGGGAATATAAGATTGGTTAGGATCTGCCCACTCCATTCCATGCCCCCCCAAAAATCCCCAAACCCATTGTTTTTGTATTATTTACACTGATAGACCTTTAAGGCATAGATTAGTGTTGTGCTTTGTGTCCTTTGTCCCAAGCTTACATCTTGCATCACTTACATTTCAGTAGCACTGTGAAATGTAGACAGAAATAGATGTTTAGACCTGCCTCTGTCACATGAAACTTGTATCTCATTTCTTCACCTGTAGAACTTCTTCCAATTTGCAGCCTTTTCTGATCCCCCTTAGAATGATGGGGTAGTACTTAGTGATAGCAGTTAGTGCTGATTCATTTGCATTGACTCCCCTGCTGCTTGTTAAAAGATATCTTTATTTGCAGTGGGATGATGGTGTGTTTAATTTGGCTAGCAGAGTCTTTGTGGCTGTTTTAATCTTATATGAAATAAGTAAAATCTAGGAGAAAATTGGAAAAGGGAGGGGGGGGGGAAGAAAACAACTATCCCATTTAAATTTACCCATGAAAGCCATACAACATTTAGATTTAGATACTGTTATATTAATTTCTTGAAGTAGAACTTTTCCTTAAATCTTGGAAGAACATCTGCAAAGAAGAAAACATTTCTTACATGTCTTTTGCTTCTGGTTCCAATTATAGAGTATAAATGAGTATAAATCAGTTGTCTATTTATACTCAATAAAAACAGCCAATTGTGCCCTTGTAAACATTTTCAGTTTAGAGGAATATGTATTTATTTGCATGAAAACATTTGCATGTGAAAAACTGAAATGAAAACCTTTACAGCAGGTACACCATTTCAGAGTTCAAAACATATATGCCTCTAACACTCTTCTCAAAGCTAGTTGAAAGCTTTCACCTCTCTATGTCATTAATGTTAAGGGCCATTGCAAGTTGTTGGGTAACAGATTGAGGTGACTTTGTGTGTCTTGTTTTAGATAGCATTAGCCAAACAAATTGTTAGGGCTCTTGTAGTCATTTGCTGTCTCTTACGAAGCCTGGAACTCCTGTGATGCAAAGGACTTTTGCATTTATTCTTTTTGTTTCTGAAACGGTGGAAGCGCTGTTTAATGGATGATGTTGAATGAGTTCCTATTTTATGAGAAGCTTTTAAGACGCTCTAATTAAAAGGGGGGGAGGGGGAATTATTGAGTGTAAGTAGGTTAAAATTCCAGTCCCGTGGGATTCATTTACTCTTATTGGGATGGTCTGAATAAATTATGGTGATTCTTTTGAAGATATTTTTATTAAACTCTTCTATTTGCTTAATTTTGTAGCACACTTGAAGTTAGGAAGCTGTGGAGTTAATATCATTTTGCTTAGTAGAGAAATATGTTTTGATAAAATGGTATGTGTGAGGTGCATCCTGCCCCTTTTGGGCTGGTGTCTTCAGTGGGAAATGACAGGTCGGTGGTACGGTGCGTTCTTTTGCTAATGACACACGTGTTGTGTCATCAGGTCAGCTCTGTCTGTGTACTCTTTGTCCATATTCATTCCTAGCTTGAAAAGACTTGTGTTGAGAATAGCTCAGAGAGACTTCAGCCATGGTTGTCAATTTAAATCAAGATGCTTTGGCTTTCCAGAATGCTGTTCTCAGAATGGTTTGAGGTCTGCAATTCTTGGATGATTTTTGTGTGCTTTCTAATCATGTTTTTAAGCCTTTTTTTTATTCTCAGAAACCATTTTAGTGTATGCTTTAAAAGATTAGTGTGTAGTATTTTTCTGTTTTGTCCTCTGAATCTTTGACTATCTGCCTTTTTCACTTGTTTGTTCTCACTTCTGCATTTCAGCCAAGTAAAATGTGAGGTTTATTCCATGATGCTCTTATGTATAAGTTTATATTTCTTTGCTGTGTTTCTTAGAAATCGTCTTGTTTATCTGGGATAAAATTGGGAATATGAAACCAAAAAATAAATGTTCGTTTCCCACAGCAGATGAAACCTTGACATTGACAGGATCTGCAGAGCTGTTATTAGTTCTGTGATAAGGAGTGACTTCGGACCTGAAATCAAAATGGTCGTTTATTCCTCAGATAGATAATGTGTTGTTTAATCCCAGAAGTAAAAATACCTTTACAAATGTGTTCTGAAAAATGAAGCTACAACCCTGAGTTGTAGCTTCAGAGGTGCAGAAGCCTGAGATGTTGCCTGTTTTTTGACCATAGGGTGCAGTGGGGTATCTGTTGAGTGGAGATTTGCTGGACTTGAGTTTTTTGCCCTGTCAGCTTGATAAAGGCCCGTTTTGCTTCTCTGGTGTCATTATTTTGGGGCTAAAGGGTTCTGGTTTGTATAAATAAGAAGGCACTGAGAACCTGATAGGCTGAAAGAGCTGTGGATGTTCAGCCTGGAGAAGAGAAGGCTCCAGAGAGACCTTAAAGCAGCTTCCAGTGCCTAAAGGGAGCCTATAAGGAATCTGGAGAGGGACTTTTTACAAAGGCCTGTAGTGACAGGACAAGGGAGGAATGGCTTTGAACTGACAGAGGGGAGATTAGATTAGATATAAGGAAGAAGTTCTTGACTGTTAAGGTGGTGAGGCACTGCACAGGTTGCCCAAAGAAGTTGTGGATGCCCCATCCGTGACAGTGTTTAAGGCCAGGTTGGACAGGGCTGAGAGCACCCTGATTTTACTGGAAGATGTCCCTGCCCATGGCAGGGGACTTGGAACTGGGATGATCTTTAAGGTCCTTTCCAGCCCAAGCCATTCTGTGATCTTGGTGAACAGTAACTTATTGCTGCCTTTCTAGTCCCTCTACTCTGACTTTTGGATAGGGGAGTTTGCTGTTGGTTATTTTATGGCATGGTAGCAGTCTTTGTGAGTTCCTGTTAATAGGGAATAGTTGATGGAGTGAGCTTGCCTGAAGGCTGTGAGCAGGAACAGGAGAGTATTTGGTCTCCACTGTTTCCATGTGCCAGGTGATTCAGTCTGGGGTTGGGGTATCTCTCTATTGTGTTTAAAGCCCCTTTCAATATGTCTTCACTTAGACACTAAATTCTGGCTCAGTCTTGGCTCTGTTGGTTGGTGGGTGGATACTTGAATCTAAACTTGGAATATTTGTTAAGTTTTAATGCTTTTATTTTCTTTTTTTAATGTAGAACAGCCTTGCTCCTTCCCTATTTTAAAGTGGTATCTCAGGGAATAGCTGTAGCATAGCCTTGTACTGCTAAATCATAGCACTATTACAGTGTAGTCACTTCAGAAGTTAATTTTCTTGGTAGGCATGACAAGGTTTTCAGATAAGGCATCTACTTAGAGTGAATTTAGTTCTGGGTTAACAGCTGTGGCAGCAGCAGATTGGTTTGTTCCCTGAGCAGCTCCAGGTGCCGTACAGGATGCTACGATGTGCCATTGCCAGTGCCTTCCCATTTGTGATATTCGCCATTGGTTCAGGTTCACCACTAATTCACTTTTCTGTGAAATTGCTGCCTGTTGAGTTGGAGGCTTTTGTAACATGTGAGCCATGCAGAGGCCACCAAACTCGATCAGAACCGAAGTCAGCTTCGTTCTCAGCCAAACTGGAGCTATTGCTGTATTCCAGCTTTTATTACTGCCTGACAGCCGCACATGGTGGGCAGTCCTTTGAATGTTGTCTATGCTGTACTGTTTATTGTTCTGTTTTGGGAAGCTGGATAAGACCTTGATTCTGTGTGGGCATGCTTCTCACTTCAGTACCTCTCTGTAGGGAGCCTTTTGAGATGCTAACTTTAGCCAGTTCATAGTAGATTAATTTCCAAAATGTGTGTCTCATTGATGAGAAACATCCCCATTCCTTTTCTGATGGCTGTAAGAAAACACACAGTAGGACGGTATTGTTGGTACAGCTCTCTGCTCTTCGGATGCTTTTTGGGACATTTCTGAATATTAGTAACATGGTCAGTGTCTTCTCTCTTGCCTGAAGCATGCTGCTAGAATGGTTTAGGAAAGCTCTCTATTTCTGTGGGTATAGTTTTTGGATCACAGGAAGGCAAGTGGATGATGCTGGTAGGCAGCAAGTCTTTGAAGTACGTTAGAGTCAACTTCAGAGAGGAGGAAAATCCCTTCCCTGAGCTACAGATAAACAACAATGCTTTCAGACCTTCAGAATGATCAAGGTGAAACTCAGTGAACAGCAAGTGCAGAGGAGATGATCCTGCTTTGTGACAAGTGGCAAAAATGCCTTCTTTCCTTTTTGTGCTCCCATAACAAAGCAAAACAACAAAGTACTTCGAGATTATTCTTTGAAAAGAACATAAAAAGCTTATTATGTTAAATATCTTAATCTTAATAGATGTGGGTTCAATATATTTTAAAAGGGATGGAAATAATCTCCTTGGAATTCTGAAATATCTTTTCACTTACTTTTGAAGACATTAATTCATCTGTTTGTGGATGCATTTAGCAGCATCTGTTTGCTTATTTACACTTGTAGGAGACTGGCAGCTTCCAACTGATGTGTGTCACTCCCGGTTTAGTTGGCTTCGTTTGGGAAAGAGCCTGAAACAGTCTCATTTCTCTTTTTTCTTGTTAAATTCTTGAGGAAACAGGGAAAGTACTTCTAAACCATGCAACTGAAGTACATTTCAAAAGGTAAATATACCCTCCTTTACCTAAGGAAAAGCCTGTCTCTTGAAGATAAATCAGAGAACAATAGAAAGTGGCTGCAGAAGTGAAGTGACTGTCAGATTGTTCCCTCCGAGGTTCCCTTTTGGCTTTTCCAAGATTCAGAGTCTTGGAAGACAAAGGAGAAAAATTAAGCAATCTTTTTGAGAAGAGGCAAATATTTTTCAAAAGCAGTTGTGTATCGACATGGCTTTGTAATGGTTGGTGCTAGTAAAGGCTGAAGTTCAGAGGACAGGAGCTTTTATTAACATGACTTACTGGTTGCAGTGTCATGAATGGTAAATAAATACTTGCGTAAGAAACAGCCAAATGTCCAAAATTCAGGTGGGAGCAATGAAGAAAAATTGATATTTAAGCAAAAAAAATAAAATCTATTTTAACTTATTTGCTGATACATAAGGACTACTGAGAAAACTCAAAACAGCTCTGCAGGTCACCTTTCACAGAAAGCCATGCTGTATAGATACGGCTCTAAAACAAGTACCCACACTACTGTGTGTCCCATATGCAAGTACAAAAGTGAGAACAAACTCAGAATTGAGAGGTGGTGGGTTTGAGTGGGGGAGGGAGATTTAAATGTGTCCTTCAGGGAGGAATCTGTGTAAAGAATGGAGAAAGAAATAAGATGGCAGCAGCAGCAGCCAGGACTTGCAAAGCTTTTCAGTCCTTTGTTTGGTTATCTTGCATAAGTGCTTTAGCCAGAGACTCTTTCAGTAGCTGCATGGGGCCAGTTTGGAACACAAATGTGCATGAATCCAAATGTAATTTCCCTGTTGTGTGCATTCTGGCTGTGACAGCTCCAGTTATGATTGTAAAATAGCAGGAAAAAGAAGTACATAAGATGGCCAGGCCTAAAACGTTATGAACTGACTTATGCAGTGCTTCCATGAGCTCAGCAAAGGTGCTGCCTGACTTTTAAATCTTGCTATTTCCATGCTTCATTTTGGTGTGCCTCAGGAAAGAAGAAACACCGTTTCTTTGTGCATCTGAGTGATTCCAGCATAATAGAAGTAGTAGACATTTACTTCCATGTGAGGTGCAAAGCAGGTGATGCTAATTCTCCACTCCAGTTCGTGGTCAGTGCTGGCACACAGGCTGAGTCGGCATCAATGGTTTCGATCTGTACATGTGCAGTGCTATACAGGGAATGACAGTATCTTTTTCCCTTTCAGGCAGTTCTTTTTCCTGTGAGGCAATTATCTGCAGCTTTCCCTAATTCCCAGTGTTCAGAATGCATTTGTCTTTCCTTTGGGCAGGACTGATGCAGAATAAAACGTTCCCACCCCCCACCCCCCATCAGTACACTGCTCACAGAAACGGCACCTCATCGTGGCTGTGGGCCAACTTGTCTCGGGGACCATGCAGGGAAGGAAGAGGCTTTTCTCTCTTCTACATGCAACTTGCACAGCAAAGACAAGTTGCAAAGTTTACAACTTTCCCTGCTTCTTCAACATTAAGATTTCCCGGGTCTGCCCTCTCTCTCTTTTTTTCCAACCTCCTTCCATCTCTTGTTACCATGGAGAATGAAATGCCAGTTCCATTCAAGTTGTCGGCTGAATAGGTTTTGAGGTTGATGGATGGTGAGAATCTCTTATCCCTCCTTCTCCAAACACCGCCCCTGCCTGGTTCTTGACATTTCACTTGCCAGAGACTGGCAGTCAGCGAGAGGGAGCTGAAAAGGAGGCTGGCAGTGTCCTGCTGAGATGCTCTTTCAGGGCTGTGGATGAAATCAGCAGCCGTGAGAAGGTCTTAAGGACTTTGGTGCAGAGCCTTGTCCTCAAGCTGGCTGAGGCATGAATGCTCACTTGAGTGCATGTTCCTGCTTCTCCAAAGCACCCAGGGAAAGAAAGATTCATGTACAAGTCTTGCTCCTGCTTATGACTGTGTTTCAAGAGGTGATGTAACTTCTGCCATGTAAAGGAAAAGGTAAGGAATGAATGAATACAGTGCATGCTCTGGCAATAACCTGTTCCTCCTGTATATACTATTTTAGCCTTCATGTTAGTGCCACGTCACACAAGAAGTGGAATTTCTTTGCTGCAGTCTGACTTGCCTGGTTTCCTGGCTGTGATGCTGAAGTTAGCAGGAGAGTCTGTCTTTTGTGAGATCCTAGCAGTCCCCATATGCACTGGTTGCCTACACACTGTTATTAACGCAGTGTCAAAACAACTTTCTGAATAAGGTACCTTTTAATAACGAATATGTTGAATTGTGGATCTTGACAGGCCCAAAGTTGAAATAGGATGTTGGGGATACTGCTGAAGTGCATGTAATGGAGTTGCAAAGCACAAAATCCAAAATGCTAGCACTGTAAAAATATATAGATAATATTTCTTTGTTGTGATTTATTACTTTTCGTCCAAGATAACTAAGATTTTAGAGGGGGATCAGGAGAATTTTCAGCTTATTCTGAAGGGCTTAAGCTTGTCCTTTTTACTGGAGGGATTCTTTTGGCTGATGACCACTTAACAGCATTTGGGAGAAGTGAATACCTGGCATGGTTTGATAGATGTGTGCATTTCAGTTCTAGAAGTAACGGTTATTAAATTTTATGATTTGAAATTAGACATTGTTTCCAGCTGGAAGCATTCCATGAATATACACTTGTTGGGTGACGGAAGGGATTTTTGTGAGCTTTCTGCTAAAATTCGCAGTGTCAGGACCATACCAATGTAGAAATTTAGTACCAGTGGTATGCTTTAGTGGGTGCCAGTTCAATTTGGTTAAGGTCATATGCGGAAATTTGTTCTCTCTCAGTATGTCTTTTCAGTGCATTGCACTGATAAATATTTCCACATCTTCTCTATGTTCCTAAACTCGCTAAATAAATCTTTTCACGCTGCTGCCAACAGCTTTTGCATGTTTTAGCTCCTCAAGAGTTCACTATCCATCTGATGTTTTATGTCCTGTTTGTTGTTGGATTGCTATCTCTCTGCTGGAGTTTTCCTACTGTGCCGTCACTTTTCCTGTTGTGCACACCACTTCCAAAAATGCTAATGTGTTAGCTGTTTGGCCACTGATGTGTTAAAAGGGAATTTTAAATTCCTGCCTCAAAAAGGCATGTGTGTATGACAATACATAGTTAATAATAAAAAATGAAACACGTATATTATATGTATATACATTTATATATTATATACATATATATGCATATACCATCCCATTTGTTAGGTAGTTTATTGCAAAGATTGTAGTAGTATTTCTGTTACCAGACTAGAGATTCCCTAGAGAGATGCATGCACAGTGGACTCAATTGCCCATGGCTTTTAGTCATATGAGATAATGAGCAGGACTTTGATTTCCTGCTTTGAACCTAGTTGGATAGGGTACTGCAAAGAACTCAGATTAGAAGAAAATACACTGCTGAAGCAGCTTCTTTTTATTGTAAATACATCACTTTTGTCAGATGGACTTGAAATAAAGTGATACAGCGAGGAAAAAAGGGGGGGAAGTCCATTGGGACACAGACTAATACTGTAGTTTGGGAGTAGCTTCCTAATAGGCACTTGGCTTCATGTTACCATTTGTAAGGGGTAGGGGAGTGGGTGAGCATCTGTTTTAGCATAGTGATTTTAAGTGAGCTGAAAACAGCATCAAGGCTTACATGTGTATTTCCATTTAATCTGTTAACCCACTGGGGCTTTTTTGATTTAGATATTGCCCCTCTGAAAAAAATATACTCCTACCTGCTTGTGAGTTTGCATGAGATGAAATCCGCAATCTTCCTCTCCCACTCTGTGAGGATTGAGGTTGTCAAAAATTTCTCTGGGTATTGCTGAAGTACCTTCCATTTTTTGATATGGATACATTTAGATTCCCTCTGCCCCCTGAAATGCCTCCTTCTCCCACTGCCAGGATCAGCCTTTACTCCATTCAGTTTTGTGGGGGTTTGTTTGTTCACTTTATTTATTTATGTTTCCCCTAATGATTATTGGACTGACTTAATAACAACAACAATAAATTGTATGATTAGGACACATCTGGTAGCTTCTCTGCTTCATCCTATCTGGTCTTTGGTTAAATTATTCTTAGAAAATAATTTAACGTCTCACTCATTTTAGATTCAGAGTTGTTTGATTCATTTTTCCCCTCACTTTTCTCATCTGAACAGTAGGCAGAGCTTGTCATTTTCTTATCTCTCCCTAAAGCCTTCTGCCTGCTATTTATGTACAAGCAGCTGGAGGAAGATCCAGCTCTAAATCTCCTTCTGTTTCCTAGACGTTTTACTGTACCTTTACTCAGAGCCAGCGTTTCCATTCAGAGCTTTCCCAGGCGGTGCTGCATGGATTTGACCTTCTTTGCCTCAGCTCTACTCCTGTCCCTGCTGCCTGGTGCCTCAGTCAGTGAGGGTGGGAAAGCTTTGTTCACTGCAGCTAGGGAAAAAGCTCTCAGGCTGAAGCTGTCTGTCCATGGATTTATGACGACAGCTCTTCACTGATTCATGCTTTGCAAGTTACCTTTAAAACCTTTAAGTCTGGAAAATTAATTTTAGTTTAGCTTTTGCTAAGGCTTCCTACCTGCTCTGGTCAAGTGAATTTTTAAGCCTTTTATTATAGGCTGGTCTATGTGCAAAAAAAAAAAAAGAGCATCGTGTTCTCTAGTTGCTCGTTCTCTTATCTCAAGTGTCATTTACTGGAATCTCTCTACCTTTTGCCTCCTGTAAAATGTAAATGGAATTACAGGCATATAATTAAATCAACATATTAAGTGTGTGAGGAATGAGAGGCAGTGAGGATTTTGATGGCCATATCCACAGTCAGAATATTAAAATCTATGATATCAGGTATCTAAGCTATTTCCTAGCGTATTGAGAGCGCCGGTTGTGTAAAAGCTATTTCCAGCTGAGACAAAATGTGTTTCTGTGCTGGGTCAGCACAACAGGCGATCAGTTCTCCTACCTGACAGAGTGGCTGCTTCATAAACCATGTGGCTGCTGGTTAAAACACTCAGATGTGCAGTACTACTGCTCATCAGGGATGGGAGATTTGAATAATTGCTGAATACTTGTGAGGATTTGACTGGAAAAAATGTTACTATTTGAAGTAAGTTCCCTTTGCAGTAATCCCTGCCCAGGTCACTCGGTTGCATCTGGCGTACTTTATCCTTAAAATTGCCGTGGTCGGTGTCCAAGATTGATTTTCTTCCTGATTTTTTTTTGTGCCTAAATATTGTGCACATACTGTTGGTGCTTGAATTATCTACGGATGTAGAGCACCGGGTTCTCAGAGCTGAGGCTTGTATTTATTTTGTTTAATTTACATTATGTGTATCAACCGAAGTTCCTGTTGTCTTGCTGTAACCCAAATCTGGAACACAAAATCAAAAAGAAAAACCGTGAAACAAAGTATAGCACAGGAGGCATGGGAAGAAGTGGAATTAATCTCTTTAATGTAAATATTATCCTCTCTAACCTTGGATTTCTGAATAGGTGTTTGACAGCAGTTTACCAGAAAGACTAGGAATAGCAAAGTATTGTGGGGTGGAGTCAAATTTGGGGCGACATGAGGGATATCCCTTATAACTTGGATGGATTTGGGTAGCGTATGCCTCAAGCCCAGCTGCTGGCTCTTTTGGATTTGTCCCTGTGAAATCCTCTCCTTTAGTCTTGTTCCAGACTCTATACCAATACATCCCTTCCCATCCAGTCTGGTTATCTTTTGTTGGCTCTGTACTGCTCTTCCCAACTGTGATAGGGGATTTTTATTCTATCAGTAGAGCAGAAAGATAGAAGAGAAGCAGGGGAAGAGAGATCTGAGTGTGATATTTGCTTCTGCTTTAAATAAAAGTTAACATTTTTCACAGCAGAGAGATGCTGTAGAAGAAACAGGAGGGCACACTAGGGAGAGCTTTTGAAAATGCTGCTTATTTCACTCTTGTGCAGAGTTTTGATTGCTGGAACATATTAAAAGTTTGTTACCATTTTAGAGTTTAAAAGTTTAGCTGGAAATAACCAGTGTCTCAGTTGCACAGTGATTCTTGAGATTTAGGACAAGACAAACACAAACACATAGTCTAATGGACTAGGATATTCTCTAGCCTGTATCTGTATCCCTTGCCTTCTCCTCTAGTCTGTATGATGAAGAAACTAGTTTGTGAAAGGTGATCTCAGACTATGCTTGTCCTGGAAAGGTCAGTGTTGCTCTCATCTGCCACAGTTGCGGCATTTCTGTCTTGCTTCAGTTCCTGCAGTCAGGCAGTTGTACAGTGCACTTGATCAGCTCATAAATCTGACAGACTGATAATTTTTTGGTGGATTAGTTACTTGGATCAGTCTGCTAGGAATGGTCAAGGAAGTGGGGTCCACCTTTTAGGCTGGTAGCTGCTAACATTGGTTTTTAGGCTCTTTGTGGATCTGTACCCTGAAGCTTTTAACGCTCCTCTGTAATATGCTTTTGGATAACTGACTGAGCACAGAGCAGTATTACGCTGCAGATGAGTACAGAGCAAGCTGCAGTTTCTTGTTCTATAAGCAGTAGCTCAGTGTAGTGTAATAGTTGTGAGTTGTAACATTTTCTTATGCAGGGGTTTTCAGACTCAGCTGAGGAGAATATCATCTGCAGGAGACGTTGTGGGCCAGGCTGGCATGGCTGTAGGTGGAAGCGGACTTCTGTCCATGCTTCTGTCGTCTTCTCGCATTTGCTGTCTCTTGGCCTAGACCCATAGGACTGATTACCTCTTCCTTCTTTCCTGGGACCTTAAACTTGTGTTTTCACCTATGCTTTGCAACCCTACAAATCAGGTGTTGCTTGAGGTTAATCACAGACACTAAATCCATGGTCCCATACGTCATCCCGCAATGAATGCTTCTGCTCCTAGGCAGTTCTGAGCAGCAGGAGCTGCCTGTACACAAAGCAGCATGATAGTGACCTCAGTCGATAAACATTTAACTGGCTTGGCAGAGAACCATTCAGACAGGAACCAACAAGATGCCATCAGGAGCTGCCATCATGTACTAACTTGGAAGCTGTTTTTAAGATTCTCTGCTTTGGCAGTTGACCTTCAGAGACAGTATGGATCTTTCATCACCTTCACCCAAATGTGCTTTTTCTTGATCTGTGAGGAAGGGATTTATACAGTAAGGGAGGTGCCTTCTAGACCCATCTTCCTATTTCCATATCTTATCCAACAGTTGTTTCAGTAGTTTAAATTATGTGAGTTTGTTACTCTGGGTCATGGATATAAATAGATGCCAGTAGCATGAGGCCTTATCAGCTGTGAGCAGCTGTACTTGCCTTTTCATTTAAATCTAGGCACCTGAAGAGCAGATGAGTAACAAAACTTGGTTTTCTGGAGAGTAAAACTTCTTAATTATTTGCAATTTGTTGAAAGCTATTCCCTCTGTCCTTAAAGTAGACTAGAAATAGCCTTGTTGGGGAAGGCTGTGACCCTATTTGCTGGAGCTCAGAGCTAAGGTTCAGGGTGGTCAGTATTAAGGTCTGTAAAGGCTTGGGTTTTAAATTCTGTGTGTGTATGAACAGTCATGCTTAACTATGTATATTGTTTGCATACATTGGAAAACCTACACAGACAAGTCTGATTTCCCTGAAAGTATTGTCTTTATATTCTTAACAAAAGCGGCTCTTGGGGAATGCCTGAGGATGCTGGGAAGCAAAGAGGAATGCACACAAGCAAAACTGTAAAGGACAGGATTTCAGACACTCTATGGGGGATGTTGCAAATAGCCTTTCTAAGCATGATAGGTTAATTTTTACCTCTGAATTTTTACCTCTGCAGGCAGTGAAATTGGCCTTTCTTCTATTTAATTTTTTTACAGCTAATGTTTTATTTTTCCATGGGTACATTATTCCGGTAACAACTTATCCATACAGAAATCCCATGTTCAGACCTGAAAGCAGGACATAGGTTTTTGCATGGCTGAGACCCTGAGCTAATCTATTTGCTGAGACTTCAGCTTTGCTGAGAGCCACTGCTGGTGTGTCTCCTTTGTGCTCCTGGAACATGGGACACTGGCAAGTTGGTTTTGGAGGAGCATCGAGGGCCCAGCTGGCGTCCACAACTTATGGGTTTGGGCTGATGTTCTGGCTCTGCAAGACTTAGAGCCACGGACCTGATGATAGTAAGAGTTCCAGGATCCCTTCTGTTTTGAAATTTGTCATATGGGGTTTCTTATGGGCTGACTCAGTAGACCAGCTAAGAGTCTTCCAAGAACCTGAAACACTGCACATTGCAGACACTGGATTTTTACCTAGGAGTAGTAGGGTTTGTGTGCTTGGGGTTTTCCACTTATCTGCCTATTCCCATTCCCGCTATCCTGAACAATGGAAAGCTGATTTAGTTTGTTAATGCTTGGTTGAAGGCTGTATCAATTGGTGTCTGACCAAACTAACAATAAAGTGTTTAGTTCAGATGTTTTCTCCTGGGATGCTCACTGTTCAGAACATTTATGGAAAAGATTGAGAGGGCAAATAATCCTGTACCTGGCTGTGCCGCTGAATCCATCTACCCTTGAATAATGGCTTTCTTCCTAGAGCAGATGTATTCAGTTTGAGGTATCTTTTATCTTTGCAGTCTGAACAGCAAATGTGCTTTTTTGTTTCCTGCTTCCAGGAAAGCCTGTGGGCCTGTGTGGTTTGTGTGTGCTAAGAAGTTGTATAGCAGAAGTATTTTATGGAAAAAAGAAGCAAATTTTCTGCCAGAAAATATTTTGGGTTTTTTCCCCTTAGATACTGTTTTCAAATGGTGGAAGTGCCCAGAAGGAGGTGTACAAGACTACACTACTTACAGTAATGTAACCTCCCACAGAAGCAATGTTTTGTGTGTCCAGAGAAGGGCAGCAAAGCTGATGGAGGGTCTGGAGCACAAGTTTTATGAAGAATGGCTGAAGGACCTGGGGTTGTTCAATCTGGAGAAAAGAAGGCTCAGGGGGGACCTTACCACTCTCTATCGCTGCTTGAAAGGAGGTTGTAGTGAGGTGGGGGTCAGTCTCTTATCCCAGGTAACAAGTGATAGGACAAGGGGAAATGGCCTCACGTTGCACCAAGGGAGGTTTAGGTTGGATATTGAGAAAAACTTCACCAAAAGGTTGTTAAGCACTGGAACAGGCTGCCCAGGGAAGTGGTTGAGTCACCATTCCTTCAGTGATTTAAAAGATGTGTAGATGTGGTGCTTTGACATGGCTTAGTAGTAGACTTGGCAGTGTTAGGTGCGGTGTTAGGCGGTTGGACCTGATGATCTTAAAGTTCCTTTCCAACCTAAATGATTCTATGATTCTTCTATTTACTTGTGTTTGCCTGTAAGGGGTAGAAAAGTATTGTTCTGTCCTTGGGCTGTGGTAGTCAATAATAAACAATAGGTAGAGAATAAATCAACTGAGTGAGTTTGTTGTACAGTCTGTTGCCATCTTACGTTGAAGTTCTTATCTCCTGTGTCTAGTTTTGCATTATTTGTTATGCGGAGTCATCTGTAATGTCGTGTCATGTTGTGCAAGACATCTTGACTCACCTAGGAGAGCACCTTGCTGTGCACTGCTTTTTTTTTGCTTTCAGCTGGAATCCCAGGGTCTTCCTAGTCCTTGGTTTAGCCTTTTCTGCTTAACAGGTACAATAATCTCTAATAGACTGAGCAATAGCACATGGCTGAGCTTCCTCTTCAGTAGCGTGTGACCAAAGCCTAGTCAAGGTAGCACTTGATAATTCTTATTAACCCAGGAAGAAAGAGAAAGCAAGAAGCAAACAAAATCTGTCTGAAAAGATAAGTCCAGTATGTCTTAATTTACACTCCTTCTCTGATCTTTTTATTGTATTTGTGACTTTGGGTAATTTTCATTCAGTTCAGTTCCATTGCCTGGCTGAAGGAATTGCTAAAATCAGCACTACCTTCCTTCCATTTCCTGAGCTGAGAAGTGTAGTAGTTCAGGTACTGAAGTGAATCAGATACCCTGCCTGGAGAATGTTTGTAGTTTGGCAAATATTGCTGCCTTACACCGTCAAGTATGTGTATTTATACAAAATCTCTTCTCTTTCCCCAGTTTCGTGGTGTTCTCAGTCTGCATCTCGTACCACACAGCTCTTCATGAGATGGCACATACACTGCTAGCGGAAAGGAAGAATTGATATGAAGGGTAATTTTGGTCTGGGTAGCATGGTAGACAGGGACACTGAGAGAGAATTCATAGTTTGTGCGTCTTTGGTTCAGTACGTTGATGAAACTCATAAGAAACAAACCTTTGGTGGCTTGGGACATTAATCTATATCTACATTATTGTAATTCAGTAATTCATGGTTTCTTCATTGTATTACTCATGAAATGCCATAAACTATGAGTAACCAACCGAAGCTGAGTAGTGACTCTTCAGGCTTTCCTTGAGGTGATTTTCTCCCCACCTCCAGTGATATTGACACAGAGTTATAAAAACTTTAGAATCTGTGCTGGGTATTTAGCCTCTATTACACTACTGTATAATAGTACTGTAGTGAAGTATATCAACAGTTGTGTATATTTATGTACAGAAAGACTGAGATACAGAATGAAAATTAAAAGTTGACTTCTCTGGCTCTTGGACAAAATCTCCTGGGGTAGGAAAGGATATAATGTCCTAATGTATGGTGTAGCTATTATATTAGGTCTAAGGTTGCTCTAGGTTGTTCTTTTTAGCTTCTCTGTTTTGTCCAGTATGCTTTTCAAAGATCAACTTTTTGTGCTACAATTATTCAAGGAGTGGGGATATGAAGATGAAGGAATAACCTTCTCCAGAGTGCACCACTAGTTATTTTTGGCACTAGCTTGCTGTACTTCCAAAAGCAGAAATGTTCATTTTGCTTCAAGTGACTTTATCCTCCAGAGCTTGGTGGAATGATTGTGCACAAGATAGGGAGCCGTCACAAATTCCATCCTATGGATTGCTTTGATGTTAGGAGCTGTAGCCTACTCCAGAGTGTCAGAACAATGCATTTAATTTCTCATCATCATCTTCTGGGAACAGTGGTAATAAGAGATTATGACTTGTTGTCTCACAAGTGTTGCCTCAGACATGCATCCCTGCTAGCTCCTTATCAGCTGTTGTGCTGGGTTCTCTTTGGCACGAGAAAGCATAAATCTTCCAGCCCTTTGGGAAGTGCCCATTTCAATTTTGTGTATGCCTCTCCGCCTAATAAAGTTGTTTTGAAAAGGGGAATTCGGAAAGGAAGAGTGGTCATGCTTCTGGGTTTGGTTTATGTGAAGCTGTTGGTGTTTAATGTGGCTATCTGTTTCTGGGCTGGGGCTTGTCGTTGAAATGTGGTCCTCATAGGAGTACTGCATCACCTGGGGCAGGTATTGCAGAGCTCACTGTGATTCAGCTCATACCGTTTTAAGCAGAACAGGGGTATCTATGTTAAATTTCAGAGTCCATCTGGGATGGACTCTTTAATCTTGCTGTCATGCTCTAGGGGAGTTCCAGGGACAGTAACATCTGTGCTGTCTGTATAGGGCTGATGTCTGTTTCAGGAGTCAGTTTGTACTTTTATCCAGTGTCTCATCCCTCCCCAGAGACCACAGCCCTGCACAT
>JBCJKH010053491.1:51065-70437 GCA_039877255.1 Loriculus beryllinus
CAGTATAGCTTGTCTTGTTGGGGAGCTGGTATTATCTGTTCTGGGAACACCACTTTTTTTACATGTGTAAACTGCATCTCAACTGGGCAGATTTGCTAGTATTGCTATTTTAGCAAAGCCTTTCTGCTGTAGAAAAGACCTGACTGATAATACAGCGAGGTTCTCACAGCAGATGAAAGGCACAATACAAAGGGCTTTACAAACATGAGTTAATCTTCACAACACCTTTGTAAAATAATCATTCTTCTAGCTTACCAATGTCTGTTTCTTTTAATGTGAGATGTTTTGCAGGGATGAGAAGGAAGGGTAGAAGATTCAAGAGTTGAGGCAATTAATGTCTGGTGACATTGATAAACTAAACAAATTTCTAGTCTGTTGTGGAATCCTCTGCCAACTCCATCTAATGTTTAAAAATGTCCTAGCAAAATCATTGGGTTAGAGTATCAAGTAGCTACTGGTTGCTGGTTTCACTTGATCTTTGATGGTATGAGGAGTTCTAATGTTGACAGTTTGCAATTCCTGTCTTCCTGAAAACCTGGATCTGGCTTTTGTGTATGTGATGTTCTCATTAATACTGTTTTTAACTACAGTGATCTCTCTGATGGATTTATATCAGACTCTTGCAGTCTCATACTGTTCATGTAGGTCAGGGTATGAACAGCTTCCACAGTTAAGGGATCTCAAAGGGAATGGAGAGAGGAACAAAACTAAAGATATATGCACAAGAATGATTTTAAAGTCAAGCCACTCAAAAATCAGTGTAGTCTGACGCTAAGTGTGCCCATGTGGTCTTAATTCAGACATTTTTCTGTGCTAATTATTGTGTCATCTTTAATTACATTATCACATTTATTTCCTTTTCATCTCTTAGGGAACAAGGAACAGAAGAACTCCACTAGGATGTAGGTTAATTCTTTACCATTCAAAAGCGTTGCTTTTGGATTCAACCTGTAAACTTTTAGGCAGGAGCAGATATTTCTGTAGGACTAATACTATGTCCTGGACTCTGTATTAATACATCTGTCAAGAATTCAAACCAGCTGTGTGATTAATCTGCTTCCCAGTTCAGGGCTTTTGTGTGATGGTAATAGTTTTCACAAACAAGATACCTTTTCTCACCAAGTGTAGTGAGGAACTGTACTTTTGAAAAGCTGTCCCAGATCTCCTGAAATCTGGTGGGTGATGGTGGAGACATCTGGGCTGAATGTGTTCCCTCTCTTAACCTTTCCTGTGTGCTACAGGAGGTTCCATTAACTGTTTGGGAGTGTGCTTGATCCTCTAAGAGGTACTTGATCTAATCAGGGTATTTTTGTGCTCTGTTTCCACAGCAACAGCACACTTTCTCTTTTTTTTCTCCTCTCAAGGTAGCTGATGATTTGAGAATTAGACCTGTGGAAAAGCTTGGCCTTCTTGTCCTCTATTGAGATTTCAGCTTGCACAGGTCAAGAATGGAAAGCGTAGGACGGGGAGCATGTGAGTCTCAGAACAGTCAGTGTGATTATGAAGTGACAGTGGAAAGAATGAGGCCTACTTAATTGTGGGTTTTAGTGTCAATAAAATGGTTGTGCAGAAAGTCGTGGCTCTTTCTAAGCTCTACAAATGAAAGGCCTGGAACTGGGGCATTAGCAACTGTCATTTCAGCCCTTTGCAGGTGCTCTTGTAATCATTTAGGACCCATGCCCACTTCATGTGTTCATGCACAATATGAAACCAGGTGTACATTCTTCTATCTGTCTGCTCATAGGCACTTTTTCTGTGCATGTCATGTTAAGAAACCTATTCTTCTGTCATGACATTCTTCCTAGAATTGTGGGGAAGGGACATGTTTAATTGCTCCACTGAAACAGGAAGTCAATGTTAAGCCACCTCTTTGGCATAGTATCTCCTGTAGGTAGCAAGACACTTCAAACTGAAGTACACATGCTTGTCTCAACATCTGTTGCTGTGTGAAGGACTAAGAAGCTTTCATTTGAAGTATTTCCATAGCTCAGTCCCTTCTTATTATCGTGTAAAGGTGGGTGAGAACAGAAGCATATGGTTTGATACTGATACATTTCTGCTGTTGGCTTTTCTCATCTGTAGTTAAGAAAGCAGTCTCTTCTTATGTGGGTGTCTTATGTGCACCTAAATACAATTGCTCTATTTTTTTAAACTGTTTTACTTTTCATTCCCGGTATCCTGGTCCTAAGAACTAAACTTGCATCTTTACCTGCAGAGCATGTAATTTGTGGTACTGGGCTGTTCCCTGTGGTTTGTTTTTGGGTTTGTTTTTTGATGTTGGGTTTTTTTGTTTTGGTTTGGTTTTTGTTTCCTCCTTCACTTCCTTTTCTTAGGAGCTGCATATTTTAGGTAATGTAGTAAGTGCTGTTCTGCTCTTAACACACTCACTAGCCAAGTATGTCATGGAATAATCTTAATATAAAATTCAGACAAGTCAGTTATATTACTAATACTGGATTCAGGAATCTCCCTTCTTTTAAGGGTGAATATCTAAAGCAATGTCTGTCACTATTTTATGCTTTTGCAGTAAAGGCTTCTGCTTGATGTCAGTGTGGTGGCTCTTCACCGCACTGTACTGTGAGTAGTTTTGAGTCAGGATGCTATAAGTTTTATATTTTTCTCTGGGAAATAGTAAGCAGATGTGTTGACTAGCAAAATCAGTGGTTAATAGATGAAACCACATAATCTGGGATTATCATGGAAAGGTACCTAATTTATATTCATTTTTACAGTGATAAGGCCAGAAATTCACTGATGCTTATCCATATAAAACATAAAAAAGTTAGTCAGGATTAAACATCCAAGTTGGAAATACCATATATGTACAAAAGCCAGAAATTAATTAAAATAACTTTTACTACTTTCTAATTATAAGCACATTTGGATGTACTTTTCATGTTAAAGATCTTGAATTTAGTTCAAAGATGAAGAGCATTCCAGTACTGAACCTTTTTAAAATTGAAGTTTAAAATTTCAGTCATTGCTTGACTTAAACTCTTCCTGGTTATACCTAGCTCTTTTTGACTGCACCTTTTAGTTTACTCAAGAACTTGTTTATTGAAAGACCAGAGGTGTACAATTCTGTGTCTGTTTAACATTCAGTAATTTCCCATTAAGCTACTTGACACAAGTTAAAATTTATGTTAATACTGTCTTGATTAAACAGCACTTGTTATCACTCACTGTGATATGGCCAAATCGGTTTCCTAGCAAACGTCTCAATAAAGGAGACATGCTACTATAACATGTCCAAATTGGATATTTCAGTAATGTTTTCACTTACATAGCATCTTTCATTTCGGAGTGCTTCATTTGCTCATGTATGATACTGGAAAAGCATACTAAGTAATATAATGACCAAAGGAAATCATAATCGTGCATAAGTAAATCTAAGGATTTTCTGCAGTTGAATTGTGTTCTAGCTACAGTGTATTGCAAATATCTGACATATGACACCAAACAAGTCCCTGTCTCATTTTTTTCTGTTTTAAGAATTGAACTAATGTTTTGCGTTTATTTAATGGTTACATTTATCGATTGCGTTTTACAGACAGCGTAACTGAGAGCAGACACTGAGGGCAGTGTGCCCAAGATCCCACTATTTCCTGTAATTCTGCTTGTGTTTTTCTGATTTGATTTGGAATGATTCAGTTAAGAACTATATGTAATTTTGTACATAATGGTGTGTGATGGATCAAGTGGCTCACCAGATAACGGTGAGACTCACCATTTCCCTCTGTGCATGCCCCTGGCTGAGTTTTCGTGTAACCACAACTCATTTTATTGCCAAATTTTCCCAAGCTTAAAACGACATGGGCCACCTACTAAGGTTGATGTCCATATTGTGTTACAAGGTGAATAGTCCAGTTGGATTTCAGCCATCCTTGAAAGCCAAAAGCACTTTCCCCAAATATTAAAGCTATTTCTTGCATTTGTTAGGTCTTTATATAACTCAAAGGCAGTTGAAGCAATTTTATTTAAATGTAATATTTCGGTGCTGGAGGCAAAAGCTAAAGAAGCTGAAGAGCAATTGACAACAGGCTGAGAAGGTGGAGGCGCTAGTTGGCATAAGCATGAGGCTGCAGGGGCCGCTGCCCTCCTGGCCTCTGTTTCATTCCCTGTAGCCTGCTGGGGGCATTGCTGGTGGGGAGGTGCTGGATATGTGAGCTTTGAGTTTGATGTGAAGCTGGTACTGTAACATTTAAGGATATCGCAAGTAGGAACTGATGAGAGATCCAGTGGAGGCTTTCTGAGGCATTAATGGTCCTCCCAGTGGAGTCCTCTTACATTATTCATGCCGTTTGAGCTTTCAGTCAAGCTGAGCACTCTGCGCTCCAATGTGATAGTAGAAGGTAAAAGGAAATTAACCCTGTGTTGATATATTGAAAGTTTCTTACCAAAGTAATAATTTTGACAGTGTGTTGAGGGGACAGAAGCAGGGGGAAACATCTCAACTCTGAACTGATCACAGAAAGTGCTCATGTGCTCTGCAGCAGAGCAGTACCCCTTGAACCTATGTTTAAGCCCAGGGATCACTTTCTGCCTTATCCTTCCTCATCAACGGATGGCTTCCAAATTTCAAAGAAGGTATGTCTTAGGACTGCAATATGAGATAGTACTCAAAGCTTTCCAATGATGCTATGGAAAGCTTTGCTGTAGAAGGCTTCGGTGTATAAAGGCTGACTGTAGTAGCCAAGATTTCTCAATGATTTGCTTGTCAAGTGCCAGGAATCTGTATCTGGATTCCAGCTTAAGCCTGTAGATATTACTGTGTTTGTGATTGTTTCTTTGAACGCGTTTACTACGTTTCCTTAAGTAAACTCCTTATGTTTTAGGATTCTTCTTTTCTTTCTCTCCTTTCTACTATTTTTAATTTATCCCATCATTACGTATAGTAGGACTGTGTGCTCAAGGGGGCTTTTAGGAAGGGTTCAGAAACAAGAAGCTTTTAATGCAGTGTCTCTGTAGTGTTAATTGATCTGGGATATTTGCGCTGGAGTGGTCTCTTATATCCAGCTTTTACTCCCTGTCTATCCCCCAGCTCCTCTGAGGTTTCACAGCAAGTATCCAGAATGTAAAACAGATCATTGCAAATTAGTGGAGAATGACCTCACTTAGAGGCTAAGAGTTACTTTGGGAATGGAGTGGAGAAGGTGGCTGTAAATATAAATCCTTTGCTTGCGCATAAGCTTAAGGATCTCTTAACTTCAATTTACCGTGTGAACCTTTTGTAAATAGGACTAAAATGTATTTGTAGGCAGGGAAGATAACTTGTGGTAGAAAAATGCAATACCAGTGCCAAGTACTGGTTAACTTGTGAGCACAGGACACAGATTTCCCCATGTGCTCACAGACACTTTATACCCGGATTCCTCCTTTTTCTTTCCCACTTACAGAAACTCATGTTCAACGGTAATATTTTTAAAAGCAAATTATTACTTAGAAGTGCACTGTCTGTGGCTGTGACTTGTAGGTAAATGATAGTTCTGAAAGTTTTACCTTGGAAAGTATATGTCTTCAAGGTAGGGGGGAGTTGCGTGGGGCTATTTTACATTTGGCACTTGACATAAGCCTTAAGAATAGTTTGATTTAAAGCCTGTGCCTTGGAGTCCAGCAGTCTGCAATAAAGAGTCTCAGTGAACAGTGTGTATCTGTCCATGCGGTAGTTTTCATGGGAGACTAAGTAGTGTTTGAGCCACAGCAGTAAGGACCAGTCTATGTAATCATAACTGCACCCAGGAACCTTACGAGACAGAAAGGAGAAGAGTTTTAAAAAAACCAAACAAGAAGTAAAATCATTCTTGTGGAGACTTGTGAAGATTGTTCCTCTGGATTGCGTTCCTGATTGTGCAGCCTCATAGCTGAATCTTAAATGAGCCATTGCAATTTTACCTCCTGGACATTTTTCAAGCTACTAAACGTTTATTTTGCTTGTAGATATGAGCAATACATACTACTGAGTACTCCTGAGGTCCAAATGGCAACCTCTGAGTGATGATTGAGAAGCTATGTTGAAAGTTTTGCCTGACTTTTAAAGTATGCTAAGCATTTGATAGTTAAGCAGTTAAATGCTTTCTGATATTGGCTCAACTACAGGATTTCCGTATAGACATTGTTGATGACGGATAACTTAGTGTGTTGGTTTTGCTTCAGTGTCAGTCAAGATGTATGATTTGTAACAAATGCAGTGAAAAAGATGCAGCAAGGTCCATAAAATCTGTCCGAGGGCTTTAGCAGTCCAGGCTTTTTTCCCACTTGCCCTGTCATCGTATGTGACAGAGCCTTTTACAATAGCTTTGTTCATGGTTGGTTTTGTGAATGATTGCAAAAATTCCTGTATTGTTTTGTCCTTCTGTAGGTGATACTTTCTGTAGTATTACTGCCTCTAAAATGTCACAAGCAGGTGCAGTCAGGCATGAGCCCCTCTAAGCCCTTCCTCTCAGTCAGTGGTAGTGAGGGTCTCCATTCACCTCTACTGGGTATGCAGAACCTCACTTGACTTTCAGCCCAGCCTTCAGTTCCCCCTATCATCAATCATGAAGGTGCCTGCAGAGCCACTGCAGTATGGATGCAAGCCTGTGACTTTAAACAAAGCAGCTATGTGCTTGTCTTTCCTTGCAGGTAGTAAAATCAGGATGTACCATGTTTTCATGGCAAGGTTTTGGTAGCAGCAGGGCTACAGGAGTGTCTTCCTGTGAGAAGTTGCTGTAAGCTTCCCTGTGTCCAAAGACCTAATGCCAGCTGGCTCCAAGACAGACCCACCACTGGCCAATGCTGAGCCCATCAGTGACGGTAGTGTGCCTCTGGGATAACATACTGAACAAGGGCAGAAAGCTATTTTGCAAGAGCAACTGCATCTGGAGAGGGGAGTAAGAAGGGACCCACACTGGAGCAGTTCATGAAGAACTGCAGCCCATGGGAAGGACTCGCTTTGGACGGTTTGTGGAGGACTGTCTCATATGCGAGGGACTCTGAGGGAAGAGTGTGAGGAGTCCTTCCCTGAGGAGGAAGGAGCAGCAGAGACAGCATGTGATGAACTAACCACAACTCCCATTCCTTTGTCCCCCTGTGCTGCTGGGAGGAGAGGAGGTAGAGAAAATCAGATGTAAATTTAAGCCCAGAAAGAAGGGAGGGGTTGGGGGAAGGTATTTTTAAGACTTGGGTTTTATTTCTCATTACCTGACTCTGATTTGATTGGTAATAAATTAATTCTTCCCCAACTGGAATCTGTTTTGCCCAGGACAGTGACTGATCTCTCTGCATCATTAGTAGGAAAACTGCTCTCCCTGTGCTTATTTTGACCCATGAGTCCTTCATTATGTTTTCTCTCCCCTGTCCAGCTGAGGAGGAGGAGTGATAGAGTGGCTTTGGTGACCTGGCATCTAGCCGGGGTCAAGCCACCACAGGGGAAAAGGTGGGGATATAAAAAACAGTAGTCCAAGGATGAGAGAGCAGGGCAACACCACTCCTCTCTGTCAAGAAGTATGACAGGAAAGTCCTGCTCTGGAGAACAGGTAAGCTTAGCCTGGGAAATAAGGGGGAGGAACTGCAGAGGCTGGATTTCACATAAAGCATGCTGGCTCCATTTAAGTATTCAGCATGCCTGCTATGCTTAATAATGTTGGTATTTAAATAGTTTTAAAGTAGGCTTTGAAGTTAGAGCCATGTTGAGTTAAGGTAGAGGTCAGTGTGTTGTAACTGTTGGCTGAGCATCGATAACAACTCTGTGTACTTTCACATTTTTAAGCCACTTGAAAAAAAAAAAAAGAAGGAAAATTTAAAAGTATGATTTTTTTAATAGAAAATTTTATAATTATGGCACTTTTATGTGCCAAACCCCAACAAATCTCAGAAGGCTGTTTTTTTTCTGCATCCATAGTACTTTTCTTCATGGCCTAATTGAACATGTGGAATGAAACTCTTGGGCCCGGATTTTTCCCTCAGCATGCAGAGAAGCATGTATTTATGGTTTTAAATTTTAAACCACGCTTGTCAAGTGTTTTGAAGCAAGGAAATCCCAGATGAGAAGGAAATAGGTATCTCCCATTCAAATCACCGTACAGGAGTAATGGCTGGGCCTGGGAAACTGATACAGAGCAGCACTTCACACTGCAACCCCTGCAGGCACTGGCAGCAGTGAAACAGAGGAAGTTTTAAAGAGTATCGGTGTAGACAAGCCCAGCACTGCTTGTGTGGAAAGAATTGGTCCAGAAGATTTTATCTTCTGTGTAGGTTTGCTGTTCCCTGCTCATGTCATACCTTCTCACTCTTCCTTCTAACTTCCAGGACTGCCTTCATGTGCAGGTGAGGCTCCCCTTCCCTGGTCTTTGATCGAAGAGGCTGTGAGAAACAATAGCAGAGGGTTGAAGAAGGGCATGCAGTTGTGTTGCCTGTATAGTCAAGAGCGTTTAGAGCACTTGGGATGGTGATTGCTGGAGGCAAAATGCTGCTTCAGACGTTTTAAGATACAGATGAGTGGAGATTGCACTAGTATAAAGAGGCCAGTATGTGTTGAAAGAGCAGTTACAGGAGAGCACTTCAGTGCAGGTGGAGTTGGAAAAAAGGTGTTTTTTTTTTTTTTCCCCCCTCACACTTTTTGAGAGCAGTATGTTTACATAATTAGGAGAAAAACTGCTCTCAAATATCTGTAATTTTGCATATATTCCCATGGGGAAAAATGCATTCAGAGATTTGTGATTTTGTGTGTATTCCCATGGGGACAGTAGAATGTGTGAGTATAACCCACAGTTGATGCCACATCTTTGGCACATCACTTGTCTGTTCCTTCAGATGTGCATAGCCTTCCTTTGCACTCAGAGGTTGCAGAAACCAGCTCAGGCATCAGCTCTGAGAAGCTTCATCAGGATGCCCACCTGTGCACTCTTTCCCCAGGGGTCCAGGGACTGCCCTCAAGCCTTGGCCTTCAGTCCTGGCGTGAGTGGTGTGGTAGGTATGCCTGTCTCCTCTTTTGTCTCCAGCCTTGTTTCCTGGGTGGATCATGAACCTAGGTTGTAGATAGTGTCTTCTGTCTTGTCCTGTCCCTTCGCTCCTAACTGGACTTGGGCTTTTTTGATCACTCTTTGCTTGGGACTGTCAATGTACATTGTCACTAGGACACAGCTCTGCCTGCCACATCCAGATATGGTGGGACTGCACCCGTAAGCACCATAGGGTCTTCTGCTCTTTCTCTGTTCAAGCTGCCAGCGTTTGATGCACACTGAGACCGCAAGGCATTTTACCAACTGAGCCAGGAGAAATGCAGCAAACTACCTGCAAGATCACAGTCCCCTTTTGCAGCTGAAACAGTTGTAAAGGTAAAAATGTGATAGTGCAGTGTTAGTGTTTCTTTTCTTGCTGGTGGTATTTTAGTGGGGATTTGTGGGGTTTTTTTATGAGGCTGTTCCCATCTGACACCAGCCACCCACAATACTGGTAAAAAAATCGTGGCACATTGCTAAAGTTCTCTTTTCTGTCTCCCCATCCTTGCCACAGGACTAACAATGGGAGATGGCGGTTACACACGTGGTGCTGTTCACTCTGTTACTGATATGGGTTCTTGGAATGAAAGGGATGCTAAAGTGAAGGGATCTGCTTGAATAGCAGGAAGCATAAGATCTTGTCAAAAGAAATAAGTAATTTGTCTTTTTATTTTTGTAGTACTATGTAGTTTCTTTTGTCTCAGTTCAATGATAACAGCTTCCATCCTGTACTTCCTAAATTATCAAAAGTATCATCATCCCATTCTGCCCCTCATATTTAGGAAGGTCTCTAGAAATATTCAGAATACCTGTAAAAAAAAAAGTTAGACCAGTATTGTTGATTACTGTTGTCTTAACTTCTGTTGCAGCTTTGCCTAAGCAATTTTCTGTTGTCTCTTTTCTTAAGCTTAAACTGTAAGCTCTTCTCAGTTCCACATTTGTGTGGCACACTTCATAAGACTTGTTATCACTGTAGTTACAGTGATATAATTTACAACATGTTTTTCCTGCAGAAGAAACTGCTACTGGTGTGTCTTCTCTATTGCCCATAGTGGATCAGATCATCTGTCCACCAAGATTCAAAGTCCTTCTCTTATCAACGGTAGCTCTGTTTAAGAAAAAATGCTGTGGTAGATTATTGTTTTTCACTTTTCCTACATATTTATTGTTATGTTTTGCCTTGAAACAGGAGTATTTCTGTGCTTACTGTTATTAATTCAGATATGCTTATTACAAACATTAGTGTTTTACAGTATTCTTAACATCAGTGTTAATGCCATAGTAAGCACAAGTGGATAATTGTGTATGATATGAAACTACATAATCTCAAATTACACAGATTTTTGCACATGAGTTTTGTTGTGTATTTCCTTGGCTTTTTATTAGGAAACAAAATTAATAGTTCTTAATCTGTCCAGTCTTTACTCTTGACTGCTTTGGATTTTTTTCATGTGCTTCTTAAACCTCCTGTCGGATTACAAAGGGGAAAAAGAAAAGGAGAAGAAACCCAGCTGACTCTTTTTCTTTATGGGTTTGGGGTTTTTTTTCAGTCAGCCATTTTAGTCCATTACTTCAATGTTTTTCTGGTGGTTTAGGGTAAAGTAGTGAGAACTAAACAATGTTTCACAGTGGAAAGCATGTTGGTAGTTGTACTACTCACCTTTTAATTCCTTATACATCTTAATATAAATTAATTTGCATTTTTACTGCATTTTTCACTGTCACTGATTATTGAGCACACAGTATACCTTCATGCAGGTGTCTAGTTTTTCCCCTTCTTTTGAATTAATGATTTATTTATGACCTTGTTCAAAAACCAAGCATGAGTCCTTATAATTTTCACTGTTTGGTACTTTGCTTAAATATAATATATCATCATGTTCTTAATTCAGTTTGCTGAGAGGAATACATATATATGAAGTGATATTTTGGATTACAGTTTGCTTGCATTGCCGAAGTGCACAGAGTTCTCATCGCAGGTCAGGTGCCAGCTGTTTTGGATGCTCTGTAAATGCAGCACAAAAAATAAATCCTTCATTTTGACTCATTTGCAAGCTACAGAAATCAGGTTTATTAGTCAAAAACTCACTGTGCCACCATTTCTGCTGCTTCAGAGTACAGCATTTACTACTTCATAGCTCTAATTTTCCTACTGTTATGTTTGATTAATTCAAATAGATTTTCTGCTCACTAGTGTCATGATTTTAAGGGATTTTATTGACAGCTTGCTTTATGTCAGTGTTACGTGCCATTTTTCCTGATTTTGTGTTCTGCATTTTGTCCCATGATTTGTATAATATGAAAGTTGTTTCCATATGAATTGGATTACGTCTTTCTCTTAATAGAGAATGTTTTTGTTAGACTCTGTAATCCTTTGCATATGACAGATCTTTTCCTAACTCGTTAATGTGGTGTGCTCTGGTTTATAGCCCACTGTGATCACAGCCTAGTGACTTCTGTCATTCTACTGCATTTCAGTTTTGCTTGTTATGTTCTTCTCTTCTTATGTGGCAAAGCAATTTTCTCTCTTTTATGCCATTCTTCATCCTACATCAGCCTCTTGAGCCCCAGATGTTAGCGGTCTAAAAGTGGAACAGAAATTAACCCTGAACTCAGAAGACCCCAAGCACTCTTTTACCACTTTTACAGGTTACTGTATATGAATGCATCTCGATGCCTCTCACAATAAAACCGTTCTGAAAGGGACCAGGGCTGTGTCACAGTGCTCTGGGGAATACCTGGGCTATGCAGACAAACCAGTTACCCAGATTCTTCAGCTATATTTCCCCCCAA
The DNA here is from genome assembly GCA_039877255.1 of Loriculus beryllinus. Taxonomy (NCBI): domain Eukaryota; kingdom Metazoa; phylum Chordata; class Aves; order Psittaciformes; family Psittacidae; genus Loriculus; species Loriculus beryllinus. Next base: position 62,837 of record JBCJKH010053491.1, read on the forward strand.
CCTTTTCCTTTACCCCCTACCTTGAGGGCACTATTCAGTGCTGTTCTTTCCATAGCAAGCCTATACCACTAGCTACCTGTTATGTACTCAGGGCTTACCATTTGCTTGTCAGCACACTCATTAATGTTACAATATTCACAGTATTAATGAGTTGCACATTGTTTCCATACCACAGTTTCAAAATGTGTTCCAGTCTTCAGAGCTCCAGGCAGGCCTTGCTTTCTCACATTGCCTTGGTTATAGAGCTGCCCTGTGCTACAATGGGTACTGGTGAATGGGGGGAAAGGAACATCTGCTGACAGATGATGGTTGAGAGAAAATTCCTGGGCAGAGTCCTTTGCTGGAGGTCTACGTTTCTATTTCTATCAGCATCTTCAGTTGTCAAAATTAACATGCTGTATGATGGGAATATCCTGATGCTTATTGTAGCAGGGAGCCATAAGATGGTTCCTGTGTTTACAGCAGCTATGTTTAGGATGCAATACGTGGACACTTTATTTTGCTGGCACTGGGTGCTCCTAGACCTCATTTGTCAGCATAAGAGCAAGTGCAGGTTCTCTGTTGTCCTATTCCCCTCATCTGTCTTGGGGAGCTGTTGCCTACATCTCTGAGCTTCGGCAGGGTCAAGGAAAGTCTAAGCGATCGCGATGATGTAACTCGTATTCTTACTCATGCAGGGGCTGGAGAAAGGGCTGCCCAGTTTGTAAGAACTTCATTGTGATGGATTAACTTTCCTCTTGAATGACTGCATATGGTACATCCAAATGAGAGATTGCAAAGCAGAGCAATTAAAAGGCCGATGTGGGCAGGGCGTCGGCGAGAGGACTGCACTGCCTTGGCATGGCCTCCTCCAGCATATTGGGTGTCGGGGTCTCGTTGTGCATGCACTTCCTGCTGGAGCAAGCCCTGCCTCCTCACGGGTGCTCCAGTAGGTCACTAATGAACCTCAGCAGGAAAAGACAAAATGCAGTTCATGAATAGCTTTACAGTCCCCTTTCTCCCGCCCACCCCGTTCTCTGTCCTGGGAATGTGCTGCCCACACAGTGACCAGAGAGGAATCTGGAAGCATTTGCAAGATAATGCTGTATGAAATGTTCCATTCTCACACTTTGTTCTTGCATTTTCAGAACTGTTTATAGATTTCCTTTCAGTTTGCATGAATAAGCACATCACTCCAAGACTAAAAAGGGGAAAATGCATTTCCAAATATGCAAAGCCACATAACTGTAATAAATTGCTTTAATTGCGTGTGGTGTGTTTAGTTTCTGGAAGCCTGTTGTGCATTTCTGACTCCAACAAGTAGCCTTTCCTATTTGCTAGCTGCTGTTTACCAGGCTTGCCAGCCTCCTAGAGTAATCCTCATCCAAATTCTCCACTTGACAGATGCTCACCAAGAGGTCTTTTGATCTTCAGATGCTCAGTGTCATCTTGGATGTTGCTCTGGCAGAAGCTAAAGGTAGAGACTAGGTTTTCTCCCTAGGAATTCGGAGACTTACCATATTTTTAACCAATGTGCTTTTCATCTGGTTTGTGATGTTACTAGAAAGATATAAAATTACAGTTCAAGGCAGAGTTGTCGCACTTGTCAATACAGTTTCAGCCAACTAGTGAGCACAGGTGAAGGTCATTTGTATCATTCTCCGCAGGTAATCATAGCTCCTCAGTACTTGAGCAGTGCTGTTATAGTTACTCTTTTTCCTGGTAAGTGCCAAGTTGCTTCTATTTTCTCTGTGTTACTCTTTCTTATCTTTCCCTTTACTCCTTGGGAGGACTGGGAAGGTGTGCTGGCGAAGTTCTTCAGCTTATTTTTGGGTGACAAAAGCTACAGAATCATCACAATGCTATTTTTACTGCTGGCTAAATGATACTTCTCACTCTCTGTTCTTGTCCACCATCGCCTGTATTTGACCTATTGTTTTTAGTCTAGAAATGAACGTGCTTTTTAGCTTTTTCACCTTTTGTAAGGTCGTTTTGAAGTTACTGAGCTTAAGTTCTTCCCTACAACAATATGGAGTGGTTTAAGGCGTTGTGCAGTATGAGAAAAAGTCTTACTTTGAAGACTTTAAACCTGAAGTTGAAAAGGAGGTGGCAAAGATTAAAAGAAAGCTTTTCTACTTTCTGTTGGTGTTTTTCCCTACCTGCAGTGGGGGAAACCTGGTAGGTATTGTTAAGATTAAATACAGAGTAGAGCTGACAATAAGATATTCTCTTCCTCTGGAAAAAGTTCTTAAGAAGTTTCAGAGTCAATTTGGAGAACTAAGACAACCCTTCACATTATGGTGGCCTCTCTGTGCCTGTCATACCCCTAGCCTTCTCTGAGGGTCTCCAGCAAAGTCAGCCAAAGGGACCCTGAGTGTCTGGAAATAACCTTAGTGCAGCCCTTCCCACAGCTGTGAAACTGATAACGCTCCTTCCTCTGCTTCTATCTGTCTGTGTGTGCCAGAGAGATACTTCTTGTTGCTTCCTGAAATTTGCTCTGTAGAAGTTGCTATGCTCTCAGGATTTAATGAGCACATTAATGAATTCATCAATCACAGTAATCTGATTAAATTGGTGGGGGAGAGGGAGCCAGCAGATGAAACAAACAGATTATTTTAAGGTATCTTGAGATACCAAATTAGTGACTGACTCAGCATTTAAATGGAAGTGCAACATAAGAGATTTACTGGTAACCAACATAATAAATTTTACTATATGGTTTTTCACCTAAGAGAAAAGCTTGTAACCTGTTACAGGGACCTCTGAAAAAAACAGTGGCGAAGTATTACATGTGCATGTATGTAGATGTACATGTGTATGTGCATTTTACTTAGAAATGGACTAGGATAAGGACAGTACTATAGAATGATTAGCATGGATTTTAAGCTTGTATAAGTACTGTGGCCGGGATCTGGTCAATGTGTTTTCAGGCATGTAAGAAACTGAGGCTTGGGTAGGGAGGGAGTTGCTTTGTGTCACAGAGGTTTCGGGGGCAATCCCCTAGAGTACAGAGATAATGGAAGGGAAGCTTTCTGTCAGGGAGCATATGTTTTTGTGATGATTACACTGTGTATAGATTAGGACTTCTGGGAGGGAGGGAATGGGAAGATGTGCTTGGAACATAGGACCATCTGCCAGTACCTTGGCATAGTCATTTCATTAATGAGAAGCTTATTAGCTTGAGTCCTACTGAGATAGACAAGAAAGGCAGCAAAAGGGACAGAAACCATCATCCATCTGACATTGAAACAGGGAAGAGATGACTCTGATGTCCTGTAAAGACTGATTTTATTAAAGGAACTAGTCTTGTTCTGCTTGGTAAGAAGGTGTCAGTCTTACTGTTCCTGAAAAAAAAAATGTTTTCCTTAATTTTGTGTTGCAGTGTGGGACAGCCTTTGGCAGGAACAAATATGTAACAAAGGATGGGATGGAATTGACAAGAAGGTGTTAAGAGAAAGGAAAGAACAGTGATTTTTAGTGGGAAATTGGTTTTGCATCAAGTGACTGTATTTTCCCTTTGGTAAATACTAGAAGGGGCCATATATTGAATGTTGGATATTTAATTGTGGTGACAAGGGATCATACCTGGAAGGTAGAACTTTGTGAGCACCACAGTCCCAGCCCTGGCTATGCAAGCAACCACAGAGAGCACACAGTCTGGCCTGTACTCCATATGAGGCAAAAAACCAGGGGGGTGCTCTAGGTGGGCAGGGAATTGTACTCTGGAGGCAAAAAGGCAGCAGTTAGGAGCCTGTGAACTCTTCCTGCGACCTCACGTCTCTGATTCTGCTGCTGACATGGTAAGTGTCTGAGCTTGTGCTCTGTTCTTCAGTTTTGCTGTCCTGTAAATCAGAAAGAATTGTACTTAGCCTGTTTTAGGGAGAGATTTGCTATTACTCTGTTGAGTCAAGACTTAAATGCTATTGTGTTTAAACAGCTCTGGTTCTCTTTTGACAGTTGAGTCAGGCTTGAGTCTGCATGAAGGTGAGATGGCAGAGCCTTTGACTGGAAAAAACAGTGGTTAGAAATACAAAGTGATTTGAGTATTGGTATTTGGGAAGTTATTTCCCTTTTGTCTGCTTTTATACTGTTCAGCTAAAGGGAAGGTGTAAGAAAAAAGAGTTTCCCATGGAAAGCCCTATAATCTGCAACTGCCTAGGTCCACAGGAGCGTGGACACTGTGCAGTTCAGACACTGCAGGTTATGCAGTTCACTAGCACGATGGTCTGGTAAATAAGGCTGGGTAAGGGCAATTCTTGTTTGCACTGCTAGGATAAAAAATTCAGCTTCTCTGAGGTTTTTGCTGATTTATGAGGAAACTTAGACGGGACACTGTCTCTGACTTTGTCTGTTGTAAATCTGTTGAAACAAAAGGAACATGCATTTTCAAAAAATGAGTAGAATAATATAGCTTAAGAGTGTCAAAACATCTAAGCTGGGTGAGCCTTAACTGAAAGGGGTTTGGTTAGTCATCTACTTTGCAAATTCTCTTTTTGTATTGAGGAGGGGAGAAGATTAGTGAAATGAAAATGTATGTTATTACAGAGATAAGAAAGGGTTATGGTTGGGTTCCAAAGGAGAAAGAAGTTCTTTAATATTATTAAAAAATCCAGCCCTTTGCTGTGATTCATGCGTAATAGACATGTTCCATGCAAAAAAAAAATAATTACAATACTGTACAGGTGTCTGTATACATAAATGTATGTACACATTCTTGCACAACATATATTTAAATCCTGACCCTTTGCTTGCTAAATTCAGTGGAGATACTTCTGATGGTTGTGACAAACATTAGATGAGATTCTCACGCTGACATGTAAATCTGGTTCAAAACTCAAAGTGAAGCTTCTGCTTTTGCATAATTTTTTCTATCTGCCTTAAAAGGAAGCACTGTTGACTGAAAGTCTAAAACCCATTTGTCCTGTACACTAAACCCTGCTGTGTTTTATCTGCTGAAGCACTGTTTGATAGTGTCCTACAGTGATAATATTCAATCGCCATGTCACATGCTTTTTAAACTGATAGTTCATATATTTCCTCTCTCAAGTAATGGAAGAATACTGTTGGTCCCACAATGCCATGGTAGGTCAGGGTTTTGGCTCAGCCTATGACTCTAAAAGGCTTTGCAGTTTGTGAAGCCAGCCTCCAGCTGGCTGGATGCCTCTGTGAAAAACACAAGTGTGGCCTTATACTGAAATGATGCTTAGGCAAAGTTGTGTGTGCCTGGGTCTCTTGGGATGAGAGAGGGGTGGGAGGGGGGTCTTCACTGGTCTTCCAGTGAAGCCAGGGAAGTCAAATGTTTGCATGAAAACACAGGGAATTTAATCACTAATAGACTCAGTATCACTGTGAAGGGTTAGGGTAAGATAGGGGAAGAAGGAAGGAAGCAGAGAACTTTTAACTTGAGGTATGAAAAGAGATTAAGAAGGGAAGTGGAAATTTTCATTTCACTACAAGCACAAAAGCTGCCTTGGCTGTTTATGTGAACTATGAAATTGTGGAGCTCTGTGCAGTGTTTTCCTTCCAGCAGCAGAGCACAGAGCTGAGTGCCGGCATTGGGAGCTTTATGTACAGCTTTGCTTTAGTGCCTTTCTGGGTCAACGACTCTCAAACAATGCCCCACAGAGCTGCTTTAGTTGCGCTTCCATGAATCAGTCTGTAAGTAGACACCTCTCCCTGATCATAACCTAGTGTCCTAGAGAATCTGCAGGCTTTTACCTGCTAATCTCAAAGCATTAATGGTGTTCCTTGAATTCAGGTTGGTTGATCATGTGTACCTTTTTCAGATGCCATTCTTCCTGACAATTCAACCACAGTCAGATTGTTGACATCAAAAGACCCAAGTGAAAGGATGTGGCCAAGTCCTTGCACCTGTAGCATTGAAAGAATTTATACTCCTCTCCTCACATTGTTCTGGGACTACTCTCTCAGTAGCCACAATCTGTAGCACGATCTCATGGAAAATAAGGAGAAAGAGAATTACTGGTTCATGCAAAGCTATTTTTTTCCAGACAACGTGAGCAACAGTATCAAGCAGCTTTATTACTTATTTTAAAATGGATTTATGTACCAGGTTATTGTACTTCTGCATCCCAGAAAAATAAAGAGGGGTGGTAGGCAGAGTTGAAAGAATGCGTTTCAGTATTCTTCCAAACAAGCTCATGTGCTGGTGGAGACTTCTGCAGATGGATCAGGTATCTATTTCCAATTGTGGGAAGGTTTGGTGACTATTTGAGCATTTATATAGCCAACCCCAGTGGTGATTGTGAGCATCCAGGGAGGAGGGAACAGCCTGTTCAGCACTTGTATGTTCCTCAGCAGCTGAGTGCACCTGCAGCATTGCCATTAGCGGCTGGGTAGAGGGGTTTGGAAAGTAGCAACGGTGAGGAGCAGAGCTTGAGAAAACTGTGTGGAAAGAGAAAGAAAGCTATCATTCCTCAACGTGTGGGAAAGACCCTGAAAGTACATGTCTGTTTCTGAGCACTGGCTAAGCTGATTTTGGGGCTGAATATTGTCAAAGCATGTGAAAGGTAATTGAGTAAGAAGTTTTGATTTCTTCTTTTCTTAACCCCCTGAAAACATTATTTTTTTTTACCAGTTTTTCTCTGTTTCCATGTATGCAAATTTCCTTCCACTCACCTACTGGGAAAAGCAAAATGCATCTAATAAAACAGGTGTGGACACAGCCAATCTGCTAGCAAGTCTTACCCTTTGACAATATGGCTTCAAGATATCATATTTATTCTTCCAAATTTGGATTTCATTCATCTTTGTGCATTTGCATCCAGGAGGAAACTCTGTATCTGTAATTTTTATTTAGTTTACTGGATGGGGTATCCCTTCTCATCATGTACCTTTCCTGTACAGCCAGCTGTGCTACGGCCACTTACTGGCCGTCTTGGAAGTTACTACTATGAACCTCAAAGTGCATACAAGGAAAACTGTTTAAACAGCACATTATAGGCAAACTGTTATTTTTGTTATTGCAGTGTGTCTTTACATTCATATCACACATATGTTTTATACCTTTTATTTGGGTATAGATTATTTGCTTTAATGGTTTTCCCCTTTATTAAAAAAAATGGGCAGTGTTAATTTTAGTTTTAATTAGTTCCTTGGTGGGTGTGAGTCGTAACTTGAAATTGCCGATTCATAACATTGTAGGCACATTTGTGAGGTTAATTGAGGAGCTGTTTATACTTTATTTTTTCCTCGCCATCATCTTAGCTACTGGAGGAATCTTCTTTGCTATGTAGACTGCACTTCACTTTATGATAAAAGACAGATAAAAGTAAGCATAAGGAGCCTGAAAAGGCAACACTGTCCAGATCAAATATTGACAATGATAAATGAAAAATGTGTTTGCTTTATTTAACAGAGGAATAAAATGAGAGAAATAAATTACCATCTTCCTCTTGAAATTCTCCATGGTAGCTGCCAACTTTACTGTAAACTGGGGGTCACCATTTAGGCACCAAGCCTTTACATAGTTTTCTGTTGACATTAAGTTAATTCCTGTGGGATTTGGGCTCCTTAGGTGTTTTCAGGCTGTCTGGAAACCTAACATGCTTGCCTTGCATTCATCTGGTTCTTTGTTTGCTATTCTTGTTCTTGTTTTTAAT
>JBCJKH010053493.1:17125-41447 GCA_039877255.1 Loriculus beryllinus
GCGGCTCCCTCAGCCCCCCCCGGTCCCCCAGCTGTGGGGCTGTGGCCCTGCTGTGGGGCAGGAGGAGGGGCACGACCATGGATCAAGGATAAAGTGCACGTGAAGGCCGGGGCAGCATCTGTGGGCAACCCCAGCCTGCACCATGGGGCAGCCCCAGGCTGCACCGTGGGGTGGCCCCAGCCCATGCCATGGGGTGGCCCCAGCCTGTGCTGCGGTGCTACTGCAGGTAGCGATAGGCCTTGAAGCAGTGGTTGCCCGAGTCAGCCACCACGACGTGGCCATCGGAGGTGAGGGCCAGGCCCTGCGGCCCATACAGAGGATCCGCTGCTGTGTTGATGTAGGACAGGAAGGAGCCTGAGGAGTCAAACACCTGCGGGGACAGGGACAGGCCCCAGTGCCCCCAGTGCCCCCAGTGTCGCTGCTGCAATGAGCCCACTCTGGGGCCACAAAACCTATCCCCACATGGGCTGAAGGATGGGATGAGGACAGGGATGAGGCTGGGATGGGGGTGATAGGATGAGGACAAGGAATGGGGCTGGATGAGGCTGGGATGGGGGTGATGGGATGAGGACAAGGAATGGGGCTGGAATGGAAGTGATGGGATGAGGACAAGGGATGAGGCTGGAATGGAAGCAATGGGATGAAGACAAGGGATGAGGCTGGTATGCGGGTGATGAGATAAACACAGGGATAAGGCCGTGATGGGGGTGACGGGATGAGGGTAGGGTGGGGGTGATGGGATGAGGACAGGGATGAGGCTGGGATGGAGGTGACGGATGAGCACGGGGATGAAGTTGAGATGGGGGTGATGGGATGAGGCTGGAATGGGGTGATGGGATGAGAACAGGGATGGGGGTGATGCGATGAGCACACGGATGAGGCTGGGATGGAGGTGATGGGATGAGGACAGGGATGAGGCTGGATTGCAGGTGAGTACAGGGCCACAGGGTCGGTACCTGGATGCGACTGTTGCCCCAGTCGGCCACGATGATGTTGCCGTTGGCATCCACAGCCACCCCAGTGGGGGCGTTGAACTGGCCATTGCCCTCCCCGTGAGAGCCAAACTTGAACAGGAACTCACCGTCTGCACTGTAAACCTGGCGAGGGGGGGAGGTCACTGCACAGCACCGAACATGGGATGCAGGATGTGTGACACAGGATATGGGACACAGCACATGGGATACAGGGACATGGTACATGGCACATGGTACACGCCACACAGTGCAGAGAACACATCACACGTGATGCGGCACACAGCACATGGGACGCAGAACATGGCATGTGGCACATGGCATGCAAGAGATGGGACATATGACACAGGACATAGCACACGGGACATGGCACACAGGATATGGCACATGGCATACTAGACACCATTACTCACCTTCACAGAGTGGTTGTGGAAGTCTGTCACCACGATCTCATTCTTGTTGTTGACGGCCACAAAGTGGGGCCCTGGTGGGGACAGAGACAGTGAGTGAGTACCATGGGCAGCCAGGGGTAGCTGGGGGGACATAGTAAGACCCAGAGACCCAACAGAGCCCAAACCTGAACCTAGAACCTGAAACAGCCCAAACCCAAAACCACGAACAGAACCTAAACCATGAATCCAAATCTCAAATCACAGCCCAGAACCTGACTCTGACCCTGAGACCTGAACCACAATTGGAACTCAGCCCAGAACCACCAAGAGCCTGAGCCCAGAAACTGAATCCAGAGCTCAGAACTTGAACTTGGACTCTGAGCCCAGCCGCAGCCCCTGCCCCATGCCCTGGTGCAGTCCGGAGCTGCCCAGAGCACACAGTGAGGAGCACATGGTGAGTGGCACATGGAGCGGGGCCCACGGTGATGAACACCTGGTGATGACACATGGGGATGGACACGCATTGAGGAGCACGTGGTGAGGAGCACAGCACGGCTGTGGCTCGTACCTGCGAACTGCCGCTCAGCTGTGCCACGGCTGCCAAACTTGGTGACCAGTTTGCCGTTGGACTGGAAGATGAAGACGCAGCAGGCCTTGTTGTCCACCACGATGATGTGCCCGTTGCGATCCACCGCAACGCCCTTGGGGCCCATCAGCCGCCCGGCACCCAGCTTCGTCTGGGATGGGAACATGTCTGGGAGTCAGGGACAGTGCAAAGCCATGTCCCCCCGCTGCTATGTCTCCCCCTCACCTCACCTTGAACTTGCCCTCGGGGGAGAAGATGCTGACCCAGCGGTTGTCGTAGTCAGCGATGATGATGTCCCCGTTCATGTCAACAGTGACGTCGGTGGGGCGCTGGAGCTGACCAGGGGAGCGGCCCCGCACCCCAAAGCGCAGCCGGAACTGACCCTCGTTGGAAAACACCTTTCGGGGGTCCCCAGGGGGGGGTTAAGTGGGTCAGGGACACATGGAGGGTCTGGGGCCGTAGCGGGTCCTACCTGCACACACTGGTTATTGCTGTCAGCCACCACGATGCGGCCGCTGGAGGAAGTGGAGATGCCCTGGAGGTTGGTGAACTCACCCTTTTCCCGGCCTCGGCTTCCTGCGGGCAGGGGGAGCCATGGGGGTCAATGCGAGTCAGTGGGCATCAACAGGCTCAAGGGGGTTCAAGGAAGGTCAAGGGGAGTCAAGGGGGTTGAGGGGGATCAGTGAGGGTCAGTGGGCATCAATAGGTGTCAAGAAGGGTCAAGAGGAGTCACTAGAGATCAGGAGAGGTCAACAGGATCAATAGGGTTCAATGGGCATCAACTGAGGTCAACGGAGGTCAGGGAAGGTTAATGGAAGTCAATGGGGCCATGGGCCTTAATGGGAGGTCTATGGGCCTTAATGGGAGGTCTATGAGAGGTCAAGGGTGGTCAGGAGGGGTCAATGGGACATCAATAGGGGCCAACAGAGATTAAGAGAGGTCAGTAAGTGTCAGTGGGCATCACTGCAAGTCAATAGAGGTCAAGGAGGGTCAATGGGGGTCAAGAGAGGTCAAGGAGGGTCAGTGGGGGTCAACAGAGATCAAGGGAGGTCAATAGGCATCAATAGGGGTCAACGGGCATCAGTGGGTGTCATTGGGGCTCAATGGCTATTAGTAGCTATCAATAATTGTCAATGGGGGTCCACAGGGGGTGGGGTCAATGGGAGTTCAATGGGGGTCAATAGGTGTCCGGGGGGGGTCAAAGGCAGTCAGTGGTGGTCAATGTCAGTCAGTGGTGGTCAGTGGGTGTCAATGTCAGCCACTGTTGGTCAATGTCAGTCACGCTGGCGCTCACCCACACGGAAGATGAGCTCATCCTCTATGGGGTTCTCCTTCTTCTTGCCGGTGCTGTACATGCTGGAGGGCCTGCGTACAGCCTTCTGCCGGATGTGCCCCCCACTGCTGGGGGACTTCACACGGCGCTTGACGTCGTCGGGCGAGGGCGGCACGTCGGAGGCTTTGACAGCGCGGGCACGGAAGGGGCTGCCACGGATGGGCTGCCCGTAGAGCAGGATGGAGAGCAGAAAGTCACCCTCGGCACGCGGCGTGTACAGCAGCTCGTAGGTGCCGTTCTTGTTGTCCTGCACCTCGGCCTCGGCCGCGGCCCCATCTGGTGCCGTCACCTGGAAGCGGAGCCGGGCGCTGCCGCTGCGCACCAGCTCGCCATCCTTGTCCTTGGTGGTGACGCTGAGGGAGGCGGGCTGCCCCACCACGGCGTGCCGCAGCCCCTCTCCCGTGGCCACCGTGTGATGTGCGGTGGCGCTGGTGGTGACCAGGGCGCCCAGGTTGAGGATGGACTTGCGCAGCCCGTCCGTCTCCACCAGGTAGTCGAGCTGCGCGTTCTGCTGCGGGTGCTCGGGGAAGTCGCGTGCCGCTAGATCCCGCAGCCGCTCGCTCATCTGCTTCTGCACCAGCAGCACCTCGGGGGCCGTGCCGTGGCGCAGCGCCTGCTCCGTGAACGCGCAGCTGCTCAATATGCTCTCCTGGCCCCGACGCAGCGCCTCCAGCTGCGCCTGCAGCACCTGCGGGCACCAGCATGTCACTGCGGGGCAGGGGCGTGGGGACATGGAGATAAGGGGATATAGGGACATGGGGCTTGGGGATACGGGGATATGGGGACATGGGGATGGGGATATAGGGACATGGGGGCATGGGGTATGGGGATATGGGGACATGGGGATATGGGACGTGGGGCTTGGGGATGTGGAAGCATGGGGCATAGGGACATGGGGCCACAGCAGTGCAGGAGTATGGTAACATGGGGGCCTGGCCCACGAGGCTCAGCAGCAAATAAGCCAAGAACCAGCTGTCACCCAAAACATATGGTGATGGCCAAAACCAATGCAACAAAGTGAAGGGTCTCATCTGGAATCTTTCCACTCCTGGCCAGCTCCTGGATCTCCAGACAGAGCCATGAGCTCTTGCACCTCCGAAAACTGTTAGAAACTCAACATGGTTTATTGTTGGCTCTCTGTTGTCTATTACAGCATTTATAACCAAAAGGAAGACCTATTCTCCTCTGACAGTGAATCTATGCCACAGAACAGAAGAAAAAGCTTGTTTTGACTTGCAATCTGAGTAAACCTGACAAGGATGGAACGGAAAGGTGAAAGAACTAAAGGCCATTTGTATAGCATTTAAAAAGTACCAAACCAAGAACAAAGCTGAAGTAAGGCAATTGAAATGTTTGAGGTGCTGCTGCCAGAGCAGTTCCCTCTCTTAGTTTTTTTCCAGTCACTTTGTAAACAACTAATGCAACTATTGTCTCTGCAACCATGTCAAAACCACCTCCACATTCCTCCAAAGGCTTATCAGCTTCAAACAAAAGGGTCAGAACAATCCTACCTATGCAGTATGGATAGCAAACATCCTTGTTATTTGCTTTGTTTACGCCTCCCACGGTCAGATGTAAATGGTGCTTGAGACAAGCTCAATGTCCAGGTTCTCACACGACCCTCAAAAGGGAGATCCTGGCTCAGAACAAAAGAGAGAGAAATGAAGGGATGGCACAGCTGTGAGCTGGAACAGGTCGTGACAGCAGGATGAAGTACGAGAGGGACATGTACAAGAAGTAAAGGCAACAAAGTGAAGGAAAAGGACACTCAAAGGATGTATATTTCCTTTTAACAACTATTTTAGTAGCAATAGAAGTTGTATGGACAAGGCAGACATTGTTCATACAGAAAGCTCTTGCAGAGTTACCTGAACAACTCTTTGTCTTTGTACCACCAAAGAGAAAGGGCTCTGCCTCCCCTGAGACATGTCACAAAGGAGTAGAACCAAGTGGACATAGCAGCAGCATTTCCTTCAGTGCTTCACTGAGGATGAAGTGGAAGCTTTGAGACACAAAGAGCAGCCACAGATGTGTGAGGGATGTGGCTGTTCTCAGTAACATCTTCAACAGCCATGCCTGAACCCTGCAGCGACCTGCTCCCAGCAGGGACTGCCCCATTGCCCTTTTCTCTGAACAGGGAGGTCAGCCCAGAGGAGGCAGGCAGTGAGGTATGGTGCTGCCCTTGCTGCTCCCATCTCTTCTGAAGAGGAGCCCCTGTGGCATGGGGGCCTCACTGCTCCCTGAAGGAGACAATTGAAGTCCAAGTTGAAGAGCAGATGCTTCACAAACTCTATGGGTGAAAAATCAAACAGAGCAGACTAAATCGATTACATTAATTAAGAGATGCAATATCCAGAGAAGAACAAGACAGTATCTTCTCTGGGGGACACTAGCTGTTGCCCAGGTGAAAAATACAGTTTTCCTTACTGATCTGTCCTGGCTAATGTCCTTGCAGATATGCTTTGGAATAAATTAAGCAAAGTCATTGGCTAGGGTTTGTGTCTGTTCAGTTATTCCACACCTCCAAGGGTATTCCTGTTTAAGCTCAGACACTAAAAGAATGAACAAAAAATACTCTTAGTAACTGAAAGGAAGACTATTTTCCCAGCAGCTGGAAACACAGGGCATGTCTTACATTCAGCTACGTGAGAGCTAAGCCTTGTGTAATCATAGTTGTGGGAGGTTTTGTCCTGCACCCCTCTGGCCAGGAGGCTGCCGTAGCTGCCTTCACATTCATCACTGTCCAACGTGAGTCCTGCACTGCTGGCACAGATTGGGATCCAGCCCATCGGTGCTGAGCCTCTTCGTGCTGTGAATAGCCAACAGCCCTCTCAGGATAGAGACTGCTGGTGACAGTAACATCTGCCACCCCTTGTGCTTAAAAATGGAACAGCATGACCTGAAAGCAGGGCAGGGATGAGAACCAGAGCTGGGAAATGAAACAGCACTATCAGGAACAGGGCAAAGGGCTTGCTTCTTTATCACTTCTGGGTGAATTGGCAGCACAGTGTGCTGTGAGTGGGTAAGTACTAGAGAGATCATCAGTTTCTAAGGTTCAGTGTTTCTCCCCGGCACACTGGAAGTCCTACTGCACCTGCCACAAACAGACACTACACTATCAGGCAAATTAGTAGTGGAGGTCTCTTTTCTGTCTGAAATCCAAGTAAGTTTTAACGCTGAGGTGTTAACCCCTCCAAACACTGCAAAACCAGACTTGGCCCCGGCAAATCATCCCTGTGGTGGAGGGCAGAAAGACGTTGCTGTTGGCAGTCCCACTACATGGCTGTGAAGATGCAGTCTTACCAAGCAGTGATAGTTTTTTGGCTACTTAGTAGATGTAGCCAGATGTAGCTACCAAACAGATGAGTCCTTTGTTCATATATTCACATTTTTTTTAGCCTGTTTGTTCAGCGTCCAAGTGTTTAATCAGTGATGGTGCTTAAGGAGAGGCTGTATTTTTGTTACCTACTTAATCAGATGAAAGAAGGCCCCTTTATCTTCTTTTATTTATTCTCAGTTAGGAAAATGCCTCGACTTGTGCATAGGAGGAGCTCAGCCCTGCACCTCCTAGGCAGGAGTAAGCAATGCTGCCAAGGAAAATGCTTTGTACACAATCTTCCTTTCAGATCTGGTTAAAAAAGGTAACTGGCGCTGAAATGGTCGATATAAACAGCAACCACTGACTTACTGAGCCTTCTACCAACCCTCAACAATTAAAAATGCACTTACTAGAAGAGCTTACACCTATTTATTTTTGTAGATGAATATATAAACCAATATAGGTAATTAATACATGGAGGTTTCTTTTCTTTGAGGCTAGTACCAATTGCAGCAGAGCGTGAATATGCTGAGAGAGAAGAAAGAAATATAAAATATATGATTAATTGAAATTTAAAATCCTCTTGCACAGCTCTCTGCTCTTCCCAAGCCATCTGCTTCTCAGCTGGCTCTCTCCCGACCTTGCAGCAGGAGCACATCCCTGGCCAGACACCAGGCATCACAAGAAGGACCCAATTTTACAGCAGCTTCCCTCTCCCACCGGTTTTAGGTCAGCAACAACTCATCAGTTTTCTCCCTTTAATATTTGCTTCACAGCTTTCTGTGTCATTGCTATTCCTTTTGAGAGCTAGGACTGTGCTCAATGCCTTTTCTACAAAGAATTAGACACAAATGTCTCCTCTGGTTCCCCTCTCCCATAAGGGAGCCCCCCTTAGCCGCTTGCTCTTCCACAGGCTGGGGTCACTGGGCAACGGCATCACCAATGTTGGTCTCTGTGGGTTCTAGGGTCACCAGTATTATAGTGCTTACCGACAGCCGCAGTGATGGGGCTGCACCACTGTCCTTGTGCTGTGCTTGTTCCTCTATCTCCTACAGCCTTGCCGTGGCACCCACCAACCTCTGACCAGGTACCCACCACTGCTCCAGCACCTGGGCCCTGGATGTCCTGTCTGCTGGCTATGGGGCCGCCTTCTGATCTGGGAAAGAAGTGATGGAGTATTTGGGTCCCTTTGGAGGTGTGACTGTGTTTGCAAGTCCTCTTGCCCTCCTCTAAGTGCAAGATGGATGCTCATGTACACAGAAGTGCTAATACCTTTGCTCTGTCCTGCTTCTTCCACTGGAGCCCACGACAACAGCTGAACCCTTTCTAGGCAACCTTTGCTTGCATCGCAGTCAACACTTGAGGAGGGATTTTCATAGCTGCACAGAGCACTATTGCAGTGCCAAGTGCTTCTATTGTGTTTAAACCTGGAGGCTTCCTTGGACAGGCTCCTTGCAGGCCAGGACCTTCTGTGCAATCACTCCTGCATCCTCCAGCAACAACCAGGTGTCAGTCAAGGGTCCAGGCAGGCTCCTGTCATGGGCAGTGAACAACACATCTGCTGCTGCTGAAACGCCTCGGAGCACCTCACCCAGGGTGAACAGCTCGGAGATCACTTGGCACAGGCTGCCTTCCTCTCCCATCTCCTGCTCCAGGAACACAGGAATCACTGTTCATGGTGGGGAGAAGAGCCTCACAGGTATATTTGTCTCACTATTCACCTCAGCAAGCATGCCCATGTGCATGTACATGGGACCAGGGTAGAGGTAGATTTGGTGTATGAAGGGTTCCAAAGGTCTCACCACACGCTGAGAGGAGTCCAGGCATGGAGCAGCGCCATGAGGGCACAAGCCAGAAGGAAAAGTTTTCTCAGACATACGTGTAACATCTTGGCCTCGCTGCCCTTTTGCACAAACCTTTGTGACAAAGTTGGCCGAGCCCACCTGTTTAAATAATAAAGAACAAACACTAAAGCAGCGATCCTACAGCAATGTGAAAATGAACTGTGGAGAGGAGACAAGAAAATGCTGTGGTCTTCAGGCACAATCCCACCAAAGACGGTTCAATACAAGATAGCTTCCCGTGGTTATAGCTGCTATATGAAGCCGCCTAACTGGAAGCATCTATTTGGCTAATCCCCTTCATTTGGGGTGTTTGGGGGTTTCTTCTCAGTTTCCTTGTGAGGGCAAATGCCAGCCCCTGTGCTTTTTGGCAGCAGGTACGATTTGCCTTGTTGGATTTTATCAGTTTCATGTCTTTGATCCTTGTGAAATTTACCTCTCCCCTTTGACATGTCAGGACTGGGCGTTATTCTTGCTTCTCCTCTTACCTCCCACCAGCAGCTGGGAAAATAATGTCCTTGTGAGAAAAGTGCCCTGAAAAGGTTCTGATTCTTCTTTTCATTTCATTCAGGTTGTGCTTGGGTTTAACTGAAGGTTTGTCAGTAGCCACACAGGCGTAAATCAGAAATAGCCTCACTCCTGATTCATTCAATACTCTGCCACATCTTATCCCATCCAGTGAAAGCTCCTGTTGGGCTGCTTCAGTGCAGACGTTTTGCTTCCAGGAGGCAGAAGAGGCCTGGGGGTCTAGGAAATCAGAGACCCCTCTCAGGAGGGTCTTTGCAACCAAAATCTGACAGGTCAGTGCTCGTACCTTATTTCCTGAGCTGCCTGCACCCCATGTCTGAAGCAGCCCTGCCCCATTCCCCTGGCTGATGGGCTGTCTCAGCCACCCAGCTCACAGGTATTCCAACGTCAGCTTTCCTGCCTCTGCCAGATGGAAACGATGGAGGAAACAAATGTTTTCCCCAGAATAGTGCCTCCCTTTGTGGCTTTGAACAGCCGCGTGTCACTCGTGCTCCTGCTGAGTCTGGCTTCAGGTACAGCTGCCTACTCTGGGTAAAGTAAAGAGGGCTATTACTTCTTCCCAGAACAGACTGTCTATGCAATGGACAGATTTTGTATATAGTGACTTTTGAGATATATGTGTGTATATATATATATATGTAGTGACTCAATCACTATAAAACCATCCCAGAGCCATGAAGGAGCTGTTGAACCAACCCATCGGACTGGGTCAGAAGCAGCAGCACAAGGCTGCACCAGCCGCACAGGAGTCGAGGATGGTGTCCCCACCAACCCCATTCCCCTCACCCAGAGCCCACCAAGCCCCCCGCTGGGGCTTGTTCCCTGCAGTGCCTGCATGTGGGGAGATGCACTGAGGGGTGGCTGTCACAGAGATGTCCCCATGCTCCAGCCCTGCACAAGGGAGAAGGTGCTGTGCGAGCCATAAGGGTGGAGGGATGGAAACCACAGCAGAGGGACATGCCACTGCTCTGGGTCTCACTGAAGCTCTGATTTGAGGTTAAACACAGCACACAAAACAAGTAGGTGGGAGTTTCCAAAGCATGCAGGGACTTTTTCCTCCTCCTTCACCCCTGTGAGACCTGCCTGGGAACAATGAGCACAGGCATGAGCTGGTGGGGAAAGTGAAGCAGCGCATCCTCCAGCTCTGTGATCCAGCAACTAATGAAAGCAATCAAGATGTCAGGAGCTTCCTCCACCTGTCACTGGCTTGTTTCTAGCGGGAGCTGTAATGAGGTGCCTGGAGGACAGGATCATTTAGTTTTCTTTACAGTAATCACAATTTAGATGCTCTATAATACAATAACAGTAAGAAGGGAACAGTAACAGGAGTGACTCGTCAGATAATCAGGCCTGATGAGCTGAACACAGCAGGCAGACAGGCCTTGTCCTGCTACACTGGGAATACAGCATCACAGTCCTTTCTTGCAATAAAACCTGCCCATTGCAGGAAAAGCACATATTTCAGCTCCTACCAACTCAGCTGGGCCTCTCTGAGGACCCTCTGTTGCCTGAGTGTGTGGCCTGAGCATCCCCACAGCACTGAAGCCAGACTGCAGAGGCACATCTGCCCTTGGAAAGCCCTGGCCTGCACCACAGAGGACTGCCTTCAAGCTGGAAACGTTACCTACAGATTTTACCATGAACATAGAGCTTGGTGCATCTGCTTATGTATTTCATACATAGATGTACCTGCAGCTGGCTGTGAAACAACTCCTGCACTGCACTGACCAGTGAGAACTCATTCAGCCCCCTTTACATCTGGACAGAGCTGGTGTTCATCACATGGGCAAGAGCTGCAGGCCATCTGGAGGCTCTCAGGGGTCACCAAAGTGATGAGGTTTGGTGCCCCTTTGCTCCAGGGGTGCGCATCAGGTCTGGGGCTCACTGCCTCCAGCCCTGCAGGAAGTAAATCAGCTCAAGCACCAACACTGCTGTCAGCTGCCCCTGGCAGCAGTTGGCACTGGACTGGTTTCACCTTTCTTTAACCCTCCCATGTTTACAGCTTCACCAAGGAAGGGGCTCAGCACCCTTTGCCTCCACCCTCGGTGTCTCCAGCAGTAACTTCTATTTCTGCACGACTGAAAACTAAAGGACCGTTACTAGGGATATCCTAAACTCTTGCCTGTGACCATCTGCTGTCTCCAGAGACATGAAGGAAGAAGTATGTCCACTGAGGAGGATATTCTGTGCTGGGAGATGTCCTGGAGGAGGGTGCAGGCAAAGATGCCCCAGTCTGGACAAGAGCAGCCATGGCCCTGGTGGCTCTGCAGCGGGTGGCTGTGGGACTCTTGGCTGGGTGTCAGCTCCAGCAGCAGCACTGCAAAGGAGACACTGCTCTCTGATGATACAAACATCACTAATGCTTCTCTTACTGCTTTCTCTTCAGCAGCTTTCTCAACTGCTATTCACATCCCTCTCCCCTATCACCCCATCAGCTCTCCATTGTCTGTCAGCTGCCAGACACATTCAAGGTGCCTGCCAGGCTCCTTGCAGCAATCTCTTTCCATCCCTTCCTGAGCTCTCCATAGCCCAGCACTGCTGCAGAGGATAGCAAGGCTTCTGGTCCCCATTGCTGCCCCTAGAGCTGGGGCAGATGGTGCCACAGGGCCCCAGCTCTGATGTCTTTGATGCAATGAAGTCACGCTAGCTTTGAGTGTCACTGCCCTCAGCTGCCCACATTCCTGGAGAAATAAACTTTCCATTACCTTTTTCCTCACTCCATTTTCTCTCTTTACAAACCTCAAGGACTACTTCATTCTTGGGTAATCACAGCTAGTCACTCTCATTTAGCTTCCACCCACAATACAAAACCAAGCCCTAAGTGCTGTATTTATCACCAAGGAGTGCTTGCTGGTGGTGGTGGATATTTTCCATTTGCTTCCCAAAGCTTTCTTGAATCACCGATGTCCCTGCTGCTCCCAGCTGCCCTTACAGGGCACTTTTCCACAAGAAAATGATCCTAAATGGTTGGCTTTTATCTTATTTGCTGTGATGCTCATGCAAGCACTCAGACCTGAGCCTTCCCACAGCAGAGCTGCGGTGCAACTGCTGCCGGGGCCCCACTGGTGTGGGGTGCCCAGGGCATGTGTAGCGGGAGGGAAATGCTATTCTCACCCTGCCATCCAGCTTCTGGGACACGACTTGGTGGCTCTGCTGGATGCAGCATGGTGCTGGGCTGGGTGTCTGAGCTCATTTAGCACCTCACTGCCCATCCCTGCTTGGGCTGTGTGCAGCAAGCGATGGAGAGCAGCTCCTGCCCCATGCCCTTGACCCCATGCAGTGCTTCTGCAGCACCAGTTCAACATTCATCTTGTGCTTTCTTCCTATCAGCCCCCTGCACTGGTGTGAGGGGTGTCTGTGTGGGACCCCTGCCTGGTGTGGTGTGGGGTAAATGCCCATGCATGGCAGAGGGGAAGAATCTCACCTCTGTGGAACAGGCTTGGAGATGGAAGAGAAGGGAGGAAAGTGAGGGACAGAAGGGAGCCCCTGGCCACAGAGTTCAGCAATACCTTAAATATCTTAGTTTTCATTTCCTATCTCAGACTAACAAGTTTTAAATGAAGCAACATTTCAGCTGGTTTTACCATTGTTAAAAAGAGGTTTTGGAAGTCTGGTGCTTCTTGCAATGGCAGATAAGAGATGGGTCTATTGACAATGACACCATGCACATATGAGCAAGTATTTAAAATGTCTCTGTAGTGTGAGGTATCTAACAGTGCCAGGAAAAAACCCTTGCTAATACCATGGGTATGTGCTGAAATGTGTATTTCTTTTCTTTCTAATTCTTCCAGGTCAGTGGGAAATGCTGCAGTGCTGCCGACAGCACCTCTCAAGTAATGAAACGCTGCAATTCAGTTGTTTTCCACACTTGCGATGGCATCACCTTCTTCCCATTTGTATTCCTCCAAGAGGCTTAGCAAGACGAGAAAAGCTACTTCAGAAGCAATTGCAGTGTGTCTGCAATTGATTTGTGGGTTTGGGGCTTTTCTTCTTAAGGCTTTACTTGCTGTAACACCTCTTGTTATGCTGGAAGGTATTTAGCACGGGGCAAATGGCTAATTTCATTAGCAGAAGTAATTTCTTCATACTTTGAGTTGTACCAGTTGACTCACAGTGAAATGCTAAAAGGAGTTTCATTTTAAGCTTTTTGAAGGGCTACCAAAGTGGTGCTTGCAGAGGAGATTTGTATAGGTCTGAGTTAGAGACAGGTAACAAGTTCTGAGGTCTAGATAGGAAGAGGTGAGAATGACTCAGGTTCAGAAGCAGTGGGGTTTCTTTTATCAAACACTTGTCATAGTTGCAACAGAAGTGTCTGCAGCTCCCACTGGAGGAGCAAACCATTAGCTCAACAGAAGGTCAGTGGAGGAGAGCACTGTTAAACGACAGCTTGCATTGTGGAATGATTTTCCCTGCCCACCAAGGAGGCATTTGTCTCTGAATTCTTACACGAAGAACATGCAAGCACAGATTTAAGGGCATCTGATAATGTTAATCCAATTACAGTTCTATTCCAACATCCCTTAAATATTTCTTCAATTTTTTTATCAAGAGACTTCATCCTCTATTACAAATGAGGGAGCTAGAGATACGAGGAAAACAGTAGTTCTTGCTACTGAAGAAACTTCCTGTACAGCCTGATGCTATCGATCCCGAGGATCCAACAGAATGTCCCTCCCTGTAAAGGAATTATAGGGAATATTTCTGTTGGGGTTTTTTGTTTACCATCCCACATGCTTAAAACATGAGTTCTAGCTCCCAGGCTATTAAGTGTCAGCCACAACCACATGTGGAAATGGCAGAGCTGACTGAATGGCAGAGCAGACTAAATGGCAGAGCTGACTGAGTACATTGAGCCAAGATATTGTGATTCTGGAACTGACTGCTTAATTGTCAATGGGATTTAAGGGCCACTGCCATCAAGAGCTAACGTACACAGAGCCTTCCATGCCCAGCGTGGGATGCCAGTTATTTGGATTCCTGGAGTACCCAACACCCTGTTGTAGCCCACATTGGACATGGAGATCCTTCTGGCTCCATGGCTACAAGATCATTCCTGAGACTCCTTGAACTCTGTGGTCCTCCCTGAGTGTGTGCTTTCACATCCAGCTGGAGGCACTGGTGACAGCAGCAAGCTATCCATATGCTTGCCTTCTGAACCGCCCCTGCTTCATGAGCCTCCATGAGCAGTCTGGTGGAGGGGAGATGTCTCATGCTGAAGGTGAGAGGAAAACAGAACACTGCAGAATTCCCAGATATTGCAGGCAATAACCTAGTGTTGGCTCTTCATAAACTCATTTTCTCTTGGAAACAAGCCAGATTTACTGCTGTGCCAACACCTTATCTCAGTTGTGCTTAGAAACCTCAGCTGTGCAGACAGTGACTCCCATCTTGCTGTCCTCTTGTACCAACTCACTTGGCACGTCTTGCTCTCCACCTGATGTTCACCATTCTGGTGTGACCACCGAGACACTTTTTCCTGCTCGTATCCTTTGCTCACAAACAGGGGCTTGTCATCTCACCTGTCCACATAGCAGGAATCTCTGAAGAGCCTCTCCCTTCACCAGTCCACAGATGGAAAGGGACGGAGTCGAATGGAGTCTCGGGTAACATGGTTTAGTGTGTGGTGTCTCTGTCCATAGCAGGGGGTTTGAACTACATCATCTTAACATTCTTTCCAACCCAAAACATTCTATCATTCTATGATTCTATGAGTCCATCACTTTGACAATGGCTGACTGGAAGCATACTCATATTCCAGACAAATCTTACCAGAGTCCGCCCAGAGCCTTCCTACCCACCCACTCCAGTCCATCTCTCCCAGCGTATTATCCTTGGCTCTATCTTATTTACGCTGACTACATTTGCAGCACTGACAAACAGGTCTCTGGAAGAATATATAACTGTTTGATGCATCATTTCCCTGCTCGGAGGGAGGCCACACAACCGGATCATCCTTATCAGCTGTCCTGAACAATTTCTAAGACAAAGTTGATGTAATTTCCCTGAGATGCACTAGAAGGAGCCTCCAGTTAGTTAGAGATGTTTGTCTATCAGCTTGTATAAGCTTTCCTTGCTGCCAAAGATGATAACATCACCCATCATCGCTGACCTTTGAGAACAGCTCATTACAGCACCCCTTTGCAGGGACACAGAGTTAGCACACTCCCTCTGGTCTCTTGCATACAAAACATACCCAAGTGCTTCATTTGTTTTCCTCACAGGTTAAAACCCATCTGCTTTTTTTTCTCTCCTGAGCTCTTTCAAAGTTGTTTGCTTCATTTAAAGTGTGGCCCCACGGCCCAGACACAGTTCCAAGATAAGGCTTCAGCACGGCTGCACCTGCAGCAATGATTGTCTCCCTCCGAATAAGAACACAAGTGCTATTTAGCATCTTCCAGAGTGATCTTTGGTTTTTTATGCAGCAGCATCACAATGTGATTCATTTTCTGTTTGGAGCCCAGCCGCAATCTGCAGATTATTAAGTCCAGAAGTGCTGCTTAGCCAGGTACTTTTCATTTTCATTTCATTTGTGCTTATTTATTTCCCCGCTGAATGCAGTATTTTCCACTCTTTATTTTTCACAGCAGTTTATCTCACTGATTCCTGACCTGTCCTCCAATTAATCAAAACCAATTTTGAATTCTCATCAGGCCTCCAAGCCTATAACCCTGGCAAGCTAATACATTCATTGGTTTTATACACATAGACTCTAATCCTTTTGTTAATTGCATTAATGAGAGTATTTGCCAGAAACAGCCATGAGAGAATCCTGCTGGGCTCCTTTCCTCCAGGTTTGACAACCTATTGATATTCTCTGTCCCCCCTGCTCACATAAAGCAATCAGCCAAGGCTGTGTGCTCGCTCCTGTTCTTTTGGGTGCTGCCAATGCCAGTGGAAGTACTTAATGACACTGTGAGGGGATTATTCACTCCCTTCTTCTCCACAGAGAAGTTCCCGCCTATGCAGCATTCCTGTGCTCAGGGAAACTGGCCAATTCACTTCCTCCTGAATTCCCTTTGGCTGGTGATTGCATCCTGATGGCCCACTCACAGCTGAAGACACAGCATTCAATGCTGATCACTTGGCACATGCAGTCAATTGCTCTGATTTCATGACCAGCTCGAAGCAAACCCAACCACCCAGTTATGTTATGACAATCATGTCCCTCTTGAGGCTGGGCAGAGATACTGCTCTCTGTGGAATGGACCAATGCAGAAGTGACGGAATGGCTCAGTGCAGAGCCACAGCCCACCACAACATGGCACACATGGTGCTAGAACCATGCTGTCAGAGGCACAGCAGTTGCACACCTTCTGTAGCGTGGAATAGCTGTAAGAACCCTTAGTCACTTCAATGCCTTTGTTTGCAAAATAAAATCATCAAACAAGAATCCTAATGACGGAATTGACTATTGTAAAATGTTTGGCTGTAGGCACACATTCAGGAATGTGGTACTTTATACCCTTTGTTTAGCTGGCCAACTTGAAAATACCAGTCACCTGCAGTCATTTGCACTCTAATGGTAATGAACATAAATGCACAGTGCCGGCCTGAAATAAAACCTGAAATCATACCGTATCAGTTCAGTGGCAAAGAAGAAATAACGCACCATGGAGCACTGAAGAAAATTTGTACTACTGCCATAAAGCAGTTTGAAAGAAAGTAAGAGTGTATTTTCTATGGAAACAGTGAGCAGTATGGAACAACCTTACAGTGTGAATGGGCATGGTCAGGCCTTTGAAAGTATTTCTGCCACAATGGCATCGACCTGTCTCCCCCCTGCATCCACATCAGCAGGGCTTTGTCTGATCTCACACAGTGACTCCTGCTGTAGTAGCTCACCGTGGTCATCAGAATGAGTTAGAAACAACCTCTGGCACCTTCCCTAAACATCTGCCCAATTTGTTCCAGCATTCCTGGCTGACCTCCAGTCCTCTGTCATTTCTTCCTGTTGATTCGCGTGTTATTTGAAGTCTCAAAACAACCTGGGACTCTAAACTAAGGCTGCATTATTTGAGAACAATGAAAGGATTATTTCAGGTGGCCTATATTCAAAACTTTGACACCTTTCCTTCAATGCCATTTTGTGATCCTCAGACACTGTTCTGCAGAACTGCTGTGCAGCCAGAAACTACCACAACCACGTAGTAGTTTCTTGTTACTGAAGTACTCTTACCTATTTGCCCTGATTTAATTTGCTCCTTTTTCAGGTATTTTCTCTAATTCATAAAAGTTATTTAAGTTTTCTATCTTTGGAAGTGATTATTTCCAGTTGCTATAATGCACTAATTTAATAACAATCTTTTGTATATTGCATCATCAGTGGAAATGACCAAATAATATCGAAAGCAAGAGAGATCCCTATGGAACATCAATTGCTGCGTTTTTCCAGCTTGATAATGAAATACTGAAAGCATTTCTCTGAGCAGTCTAACCAGTTTTGTAGTATTTCATAACACTTCAAAAGAGGCCACTAACTCCTGTTTTGCTTTGAAAATGCTTTTAAAGCAGCTGTTTCTCTCTTTTATCTTAAAGCTCATTATATTGCTTTTTTAACATAATTGTTTCAAAAGCATGTATTATGAAAAAAATGAGTCATAGATATAAACCTAGGCCTAGGTTTATTTTTTAATTGACTATCTAATTCAATGATTATCCCTTTTTTATAAAGTGTGAAGGAAAAAGACATCGAGCATTTCATTTTCCCCTACATCAACTATTTGCTCATTCTTCTGTTAAATAACAGATTCACCTTTCCTTCCCTTTATAGCATGGGTTTCATAAGGCTTTACAAGTCGCAATGGTTTAATGGTTTCATCATTTAGCGGTCGACTTGGAAGTCCTGGGGTAATGGCTGGACTTGATCTTAAAGGTTTTTCCCAACCTTGTTGATTCTATAATCTGCTCTGTGGTTTTCTGTCTTTTTTCACACATTGCTATGCTATCTCTTACATTTACCCATAGTAACATACTCTCCCTTTCTATTCTTGTTGACTTTGCTGTTAAAAGAACTTCTGATACGGTCATAGTAGCCTCTTACTGTGCTCCCTGGTTTCCCACTGCATTGGCATAATTTGTCAGTGTGTGTCCTTTTATTAGTTCACAAAGATGATAACCACTTACCATTCTGATTGTTTAAGCCATTTTAACAAGTATTCTGGAGTGAATTTAATTTATCCCTACTTAGGTGAGAATTTCCAGCTTTTCAGAATGTGTCTTTTCAGAGAATACCTCCTCTCCTGCACTTTGTTCCTCTCCTTCAGATACTTCCATGGGGGACCCCACTGCATAACCCTTTTTGTGTACAGAGGCAAGCCAATTTGAAATCCATCTCAATTCTGCTGTATAAGTTGCCATCTTGGCCTAGAATGACAAAATATTATTTCTCAACTTAGATCAAACCGGTTTCTTCTTCCAGCTTAGCAAACAATTCCTCATTAGTCAGGATCAAACCTGAACTACTCATTATCATGTTATAAGCAGGAGTTTCTGTGCATTTTACCCTAAACTGGATACATTAAAAAGTTACAAATGAGTAATGAGTAAAATGGTTGCCCAAGGAAGCTGTGAATGCTCCATCCCTGGCAATGTTCAAGGCCAGGTTGGACAGAGCTTTGGGTGACATGGTTTAGTGTGAGGTGTCCCTGCCCATGGCAGGGGAGTTGGAACTGGATGATCTTAAGGTCCTTTCCAACCCAGACCATTCTATGATTCTGTGTTTCCCACCTGCATGAGGTGTATTCTAGCCAATGTTGAAAAGTCAGTTACAAGTATTGTCTTCGAACCACCCGGATTTTATTAAACTGTTAAGTAAAAATGGGGTTCTGACATTTTTAGGTAATTGGTAATTGTGAAGCTTTGTGGACTTGTTACTATCAAGTGTAATTGTGCATACTGACTTCTGCTGTTTTCTCTAGACAAAGAATTATATTCCTGCTTAGGTCTCAGCCTGCAGCTTTGCTATCTTGAATTGTCCATATGTAATTTCCCTTATTTTTTCTCTAAAAGGTTGGCAGTGAAGTAGAAGCCCTGAATTTGCAAGTCTGTG
This sequence comes from Loriculus beryllinus, assembly GCA_039877255.1. Taxonomy (NCBI): domain Eukaryota; kingdom Metazoa; phylum Chordata; class Aves; order Psittaciformes; family Psittacidae; genus Loriculus; species Loriculus beryllinus. Next base: position 36,144 of record JBCJKH010053493.1, read on the forward strand.
CTCTGTTTAAAGAGCTTCAGGAAGCCCATGAGAAGATAAAAGAAGCAGAATTGATTCAGAAGAAGCTTCAAGAAAAGTAAGGTTCAGAAGGTTCTGCTGTGGTACCTGGTATATATTTGTATGACAATTCCCAGCTTGGGAAACTCACCAGCCATACAAATACCAACTGAAATATCTGTTTCATAGAAATGGTGCTCCTTCTTTGTAAATGGAGTTGAAAGGAATACAGTATTTGTCAGAGAGTCTGAGCTGCCAACCTAGTTCTACAAATAAAACCCCAGTTCCTTGAATGTTAACATTTCAGTTTTAAACCTCCCTGATATAAAGGCAAATCTTTCCTGTTTTCTGCTTTACATAATCAATCCCTCTTCTAGTCTTAGAGGAAGAAGCTGAGGGACCTCATGACCCTTTTCACATGAACTGTCTGTGCTTTTGAAGACCAGTCGTGTAGGTTTATAACAAGTGGTTACAAGACCCTCACTTTCGTTGCTTAGTTTTCTGTTAAATTCCAGTTCTTTGAGATTCATAACGGTAAGAAAGTGTTAGTTTCAGTAGCTTTGTTTTCTGATGATAGTAAATAGGCTCCTTTTTGTCTTTCCTTGTTCTTCATCAAACTAAGCCTTTAAAGTGAACCGCACAAAGATTCTTATAGTATGCCTGGCATGGCAAATCCCTCAGGAAAAGGTGAGCAGGAGAGATCAACCTTTTTTCCTTTTCAGGTGCCAAGTACTGGAAAGAAAGAGCTTGGCTGCTGCAGCAGAACTGGAAGAGAAGCAGGAGCTAATATACACTGTCAAGAAGCTAGAACTTCAGGTGGAGAGCACGCAGGCAGAGGTCAAGCTGGAACAAGCCAAGACACATGAGGAGAAGTGAGTATGACTTGGTTTTATATTCCAGGGAGGTGGTGTCAGTGAGGAAGGGAAAGTCCAAGGCCAACTGGCCAAAGGGAAATTGAATCTGAAATACTAGTTTTGTGATTTCCACCCTTTAAAGCCATGTTATATATGTAGAATCTGAACAAGAAACCTGCGTTCACCTCAGTGTCTATGTCACTTTGAATCTTGAGTCTCCACATTAGGCCCCACCTGTATTCTTTCATCTACTGAACCCTCACTTAGGAAAATTTGAGTTGTAAGCTCTGACTTCTGTTGTCTTCTTGTCAGAAAGTCAAAGGTGGAATAGGGTCAGGTAGGACATACAAGTAGAGGAAGCAGAAAAGTGACATAAGCTGCCTTGCTGACCTGCAGGGGTAAATGCATCCACATGTTTCAGGGCAGTGACAAGTCAGGGGGTGACATTGATGGGAAGGTGACATTAATGAAGAGGTCTGCAGCTCCTACAATATGTTTGCAACTAGGAGAAGTAAGTGTGCAGTGAACTGAGGTGAAGAGACTCGCTGTTTGCTCTGGCTTCCTGCTCCCTTTCATGTGCAGTCTGTTTAAGGAGTGTGAAAATCTCAGTCTAAACTGCACAGAGAGGCTGAACTTCCTGAAGGACCTGTCTTCAGCTGCTCATTATCTTTGCAGTCTGTGTCTGACTCTTCTCGTGATGAATTCTCCGTCACTTGAAGTCTCTTGAGTCAAGAATTGGATGTCTTCCTAAGAAAGGTGTTATATTTTGAACAGCATTTGTGAGCTTGATAAAAATGCTGGTGTGATGGATTCTTCAATATGAAATGCAAATGATCAGTAAGGACGTTTGTTTGGACTTAGTCCATGGGTAGAGCAGCACACATCTTGCTGGAAGAGGGATGTTGAGACATGGAGCATGATTTTTCTCTCTTCAGAAAGGCAGACTGCAGCAAGGAGCTGGTGGTGGCTTTTTTCCCAAATTCTAACAGATTATTGAGATTTCAGAGAATTTTGAAGTGTTTCAAACTTTCATCTCTCTTCTTGTCCTCAACAGGGCAAGATACAGTAGCTTGCAGGATGCTTATAGCAAAGTACTTCCTCAACTCACTGAGGCAATGAAAACGATCGATCAGCTGAAACTCAAAGAGGTAATTCATTGCAAGAAGGAATCAGAATTAATTGGTGGGGAGTGGGTCAGGATGTATCTAGGAACAAATCTGGACAGTGGGAAATATCCTTTGCAGTGTCCTTTAGGGAGTTCTTTTAACTTGATACAATACAGTTTGAAAACTCAAACCTAATGTTTAAAATCAAATATTGTTCACCACTGTTATCTTAGTCCAAGTTCTTCTGATGTCCCAAGTTGTACGCTTTTCCAAGGGCAGGAGGATTAAGAAGCAAACTTTCACTTCAAGCAGGGCTGTATGCTGAGTTTGTCTCTTATCAGAGTTCTTCCTTGCAGCTGGACAGAGTGGATAAAGTGGTGGTGGAGCAACTAACTGCAAAGGTGGAACTGGCAGAACAAGCCCTTGCTGCAAAGCAGCTCCAGATAGATGAAATGAAGCAGCTAATTGCTAAGCAAGAGGAGGACCTTGAAACCATGGCTGTGCTCCGTGCTCAGGTATCCATCAGCCCTTCTTTAGGAATTGGCTAGTTCCCCCAGCCCCATACTCAGACCAGAAGGAGGTATTAATGGCCCACTCTGGAATACTGAATACTTGTAATGAGTTCTGAAGCATGATTCCCTTACTCAGCCTGCCTTGCAGATCCCTGCAGAGCCTGTTCCACCATACCCTACAGTTCTGTAGGAGGAGCTGTGTATGCTGGAGTCTGGCACAACAAACAAAAGTTGCAAATTGATGTGTATTTAAAACCACAGACTTAAGAATCACTGCATATGTTTTAGGGATGGTTTTATTCAAACCAGTGCGTGTAAACAGTGACTAAAAAGGGTCTGCCTAATCTTTAAAGCACAAAACTGGCATCTTGGCCCCAGTCCACTGCCTGTGTCGTAGATTTGTCTTGTCGCTGGTCAAGTCACCTCCTCACTGCTTGTCCATGCCGCATTTCTGCCTCTGTACAGCAGAGGGCAATAGCACTATCCCAGATAAGACACTTGAAGTGTCTTACCGAGAATCCACTGAGTCTTCCTCACCTTGTAAGTAGTGCAGATCCTCACTTTGCAGAGTGTAAATGCTGTAGGAGTGTTATGAGTAGATGCAGGCTATAATACAGATTTACCGTGTATGACTGTGGTTCATCTAAGTTGCAAATTCTCAGCAGGATTTCACTTTTCTGATCAGATGGAGGTTTATTGTTCTGATTTCCATGCTGAGAGGGCAGCCAGAGAGAAGATCCATGAGGAGAAGGAGCAGTTGGCTGTCCAGCTGGCACACCTGCTGAAAGAGCAGCAAAACCTGGAAGATCTTAGCCGGTGAGAACAGACTTTGGCTGAGCTGCCTCTGGACTGTGTTGTTGAGTCCAAACAAGAAGAGTTCTGACTGTTCTTGCCAGCATCTCAGTAGAATGGCAAACAACTTTGCAGACTTTTATTTCTTGGTTAATCTGAATTTTAAAATTGTCTGATTTCTCATTTTAGTTTTGTGATAGAATCTCTATAAGGTGTGTTGGTTCTTACTTGGTTGCCTTAGCAAGTTTTCACTTGGGATGATTCATGCTTGATAAATTCTCCCTGCTGGTTTCATGTGAGTTTCTTTGGGTTCTGGCCTCAGTTTTAGTGGTGAATCTGCAGCTAAGCTTGCTGCATGTGTGCCAGGGATATCTGCTGCTTCTCCAGATGTGGCAGTGGCAAAGTACCCATAGTTTACAGTACTGTGATATCCTGGAGTTGCACCATTTTAGCACTCAAAGCTGCAAAAGAGGCAAAAGGAATATTAACCATATGTCCTCAACTCATGTTGTGGAAGCCATAGGTACAAGAGTACCCAGAATTAGAAGAATCAAGTAACATTTCACATAAATTTTACATTCAACCCTTCTTCTGGTATAACTAATCTTTCTGCTTTAATCAAATGTGCAGTTTGCCCTGAACAGCTGAGTCATTGCAGTTTTCCAGAGGAGCCTGCCCCAGATCCCTGGGTGTGTAGCTGCCCAAATCGTGCTGGTATCAGTTGTATGACCCTGATCTCAGCAGAAACTCCAGGCACAATCTCACAAAGCAGCAGCGTTTCTAGGTCCTGTTTCCGAGCAGCAGTTGTGAACTAAATGCATGACCAGTTGACATGATTTACTTGGAAATCCTTTAATTTATTTTGAATCCTCTCACCTTTTCTTGGGACAAAGGGAAGATGCCTTTTGCTGAGTCTTCTTTCAGAGCCTTTGACCTCTTGATTCTCCACAGAAACCCTTTGGCGGAGATGCAGAGTCGGCACGGAGCCAGGGCACTGGATCGGGAGCACTCACCTTGCCTTGTCCGAAGAGGTACCATAAGCGTTCTCCAGCTCATGGGGCCAGGCCCTGCTGTGTGCAGTTTAAAGCAGCTTTGCTTGGCTGCAAGCAGCTCCCCAGCTCCTGTGTGGCTATTCTGGCAACTGGGTAGCTGGGAAGAGCATGATTGTCTGGCTGCTCGGAGCAAGCCAGTCCTCTTTCAACCACTCCACAGAGAATGGAAAACTCAAGTAATATAACAGGGAATCATTTATCTTCTTTGCCTGCAGGAACTGCTAGTCAAGACTGGCCAGAGGAGCGGAATATCTCAATATATTCATGTCCCAAATGTGAAGAAATTCTACCTGATCTGGACACACTGCAGATTCATGTTATGGACTGCATTAACTGAGTGATGCCCTCCAGTTCTTAATCTTCTGGAATTTCACCTGCCAAATATATCCTGCTTGAATAAAGCTCAACTCTACATCCCATGAAGGAGGTTTTCAGTGGTTCTCTCATGCATCCAATGAGAAAGGGTAAATTTCTTTCCTGCTCTTTACTCACTGACCTTGTTTTAATCTGCTTTAGGAAAAAAATTTTTATAGGTTAACATGGATGTGTTAAAGCAGTTCCAGTGTGTCTGCTACTATGAAATCTTTAAGGAACATTCCCCTGATGTGCTCTGCTCTCCTGGCTATCCTGCAGAATGGAGCTAAATCACTGAAGTCAGAAGAGGGATCAGATAGTTGTTGAGCAATTAAAAGAACTGTGAGGCTGTAAATACTTCATCTCTCATATATTGTTTGATAAGCTTTTAGCAAAATGGAGTAGTGCTGCATTCATTGAGCCTTTGAAATGAACCTTGTTCTTTCTCCAGATAGCAGCCTTACTGCTGCCCTTGTGACCATACTAATCATAGAATCCCAGACTGGTTTGGGTTGGAAAGGATCTTAAAGCTCATCCAGTTCCAACCCCCTGCCACAGGCATGGACCCCTTCCACTAGAGCAGGTTGCTCCAAGCCCCTGTGTCCAACCTGGCCTTGAACACTGCCAGGGATGGGGC
>JBCJKH010053493.1:41547-52460 GCA_039877255.1 Loriculus beryllinus
ATGCCTTCCAGGAGAATCTGCTCCAAGATTTTGCCAGGCACAGAGGTGAGACTGACTGCTCTGTAGTTCCCCAGATCATCCATTTTCCTCTTCTTGAAAATGGGGGTTATATTTCCCTTTTTCCAGTCATCGGGAACTTCACCTGAGTGCCATGATTTTTCAAATCTGAGGTTTCTTAAAGCATGAAACATCTGCACGGTTGCATGTGGCAGACACAACACAAAAACTAGGAGACACTCATGTTCTTCTGGACTGGCAGTTAGAGGTAAGACAAGATACCACAGGCATCTCAAATGCACCTGTCAGAAGTCTAGGTATTGCTGACTTTCAAAAAACTTGTAGTTTTGCTTTATAGAACCATAGTGAGATTGCAGTAGAGACAACTAACTCTTCTCCCATGGCTCTATAACCCTAAGATTATAACAGTGTCCTGCCAGCTAGGGGTCATTTCCTAATGAATGCAGGTTCACTACTATGTGTTATATAAAGTCTTATAGGTATCACAGAGAGTTTCTGAGCTTGTTATGAACACCCCAAAGTAAAGTATGTCAATGCTAAGGTAAAATGAAATCCAGCAATACAGATAGAGACAAGAATTCAAAACAAACAAATCAGTAAAATGTAACTATTAGAGTAAATTTTCTCTCCCACCTGCACAATGTCTCTTTCTGCAAACTTTCCTCTTGAAGAAATCCTCACTACATCACCATCCAGCTCTTCCATGGCTTAAGAAAAAAAACCAAACAAAATGAATTCATCTATGAGTTCAGCTACAGAACAAAAACGATCTTACTGAGAAAAACTTTAGTCAATTTACAACATTTACAACTGTGATTTAGGTAGCTCTTTAAGATCATTTGCATCATAAAATACATAATGTTTTGTAGTTATTTTGCACTTCTTCATACTGAAAATATATTTTTGCCTTTTTTGTCACCTTCAGAAAAAACGCGGATCATGATAAAGTCCTTATCTTTCCAGCTCTCAAAACAGTGAGTGCATCTGTTTTAGTAAGGCTTTATTTATACGTTCATAGATGGAGAAGAATTAATCTTCAGCTGTTAGTTTTACAGAAGGTATCACAGGATACAGCTCAAAGAGGTAGTAACTCACATTTCATACTGCAAAAGTAGTAACTGTTACTGCATAGGAATGAGGAGTTCTTAAAAAAAATACTATATTTACTGGACAACTTTTCTCCTATCTTTCTGAGCAGGATCCAGGCGAACTGTTAAAATTGGCAGATACCCAGAAGCCATTCTAGGTAGAAAGGTGTATCTGCTGTCAGTGTTGAAATGGATGGACTTGGCATCACAGATTTTTGCTTGCCTGTTGGCTCTGCAATCCTACAACCTTTCTTTCAGCATATGCTATAAAAATCAAAGCCCTGCGTCACTGAGCTTCTCAGGGGCTTACAAACTGGGCCGAGTTCAATGAAAACTGCATTTCAAAACCTAGTTTTTCCTACGCAAGAAGTACAAAGCATAAATGATGCTACCAGGAAACAAGTTCAAGCCAACAAAAGAGCATGTTTGTTGAAAGAAAAAGCTAGCAGGTCTGTAAAAAACATTGCCAGATTATGCTGTTGATGCAAAAAAATTACGTGTGTTCAAACCAGGAGACTGAACAAGTATTTGAAGGAGAAACCCACTGGAATTTTCCAAAATAGATACAAAGCACATCCTCCTCAAGAAATTCAAATCCAAAAACTGCATTCAGGGAAGCATCCTGTTTGCTTATTCTGTTCTTAATGTTCTCCAGATAACCACCTATAGCCATGTCAGATACAGAATACCGGGTAAAAATGGACCCCTGACCTGACCTCCTGTAGTCATCCTTGCATCTTTAAGTAAAGCTCTGCCAAATGTATGTGCCATCTGTCTGAGCTCCAGACTTTTAGAAACCTCTCTGGTAGCCCCCAGAGGCTAGGACAAATAAAGGCAGTGATATCACAAGAGGACTAGCTTAGTTTTTCTACAGCAGAACTGAAGCTTGACTGGCATCTCAATTGTGTCTGGAACATATACCCTCCTACACACACACACTTCCTCAGCGTCCACATCAGACACAGAGTTTGTCGTTTCTTCATGAAGGAATTTCTTTAGATGGAAAAGTCATCTCTCTTCCCTCTTAGGCACTGAGGGACTACAGGTTGGGGATAAATCTAACCCATGATTTTCACTGAGGCAGCATACTCAAGGACTGGGGGTCCAAAGATGTAAATTGTATCCTGCAGTACAAACAGAATCCTGCCTTAAGAAAACAATAGAGGTGACATCCCAAGAACTCTGCAATGACAGCCTCCAGAAGTGAAAAGAAGGCAGAATCTACATATCCTGACTGAATTAAGGGGAGTCAGGAAAAACCCAAACAGGGAGAGAGAGAAAAGGCAAAAGAGGGGTGAGAGAAAAGTAAGTAATGCACAACTGAAGTTGGAATTCACAGGGGTAAAATGAAGTTTGCACATTTCTTTCATATGCATTTATGATAACAAACTGTCTTTTCTCATTGATAGTAGCATACAATCATCTGAAGTGTACGCATCCACCTAGACAACCTCTTCAGGGAACATGACACGATCACTAACACACCACTTGCCAAAATGCATAAGAAAGTTAACACCCAATAATTTTTTTATGTTATTTTCTCATCTTTTTTCATACTCTTAGAATATTTGTACAAGAATGAAAATGTACAGTCATCAGTGACTATTTACATTATACATTTGTTGCGGTACTAAGCATGTTTCATGCATAAAAGAAAGCATATTGTTTAACCAGAAGTACTAGAATTAACAAGAAAGTAAGTAGGACTTTGAGGAATAGATATACTGGGAATGTCTATACTTCATAATGCAGTGATATACATGATGGCACTTAATAAATGAGTTCAAATAATGGAAGCAGCTTAGTTATTGCAATGGGGACTGATGTTCCAGAATATCACATCAAAGAGTTATGCAAATAATCCTGGTAATTTCTCTCCTGCTGTAATATTCTCTCAATGCTGGTACACAGTAAGATTCACTCCCTTTATCTAGTGAAACTCAGTTTAACCCCATCACCTCCTCAAATGCATTTATTTTACGCAGTATTTGATTACTGCGGTAAGAACAAATAATCAATATTTCCAGTGAACTGACACTTCACGAGGCAACTACATATCCACATTGAAGAAATTCAACATTACTTGAACGCACTTACTTTAATGTGCGTTTTTTTTCCACTCATCTTTTGGAGTTCTGTAAATGCTGAGCTCCCATATGGTTCTGTGACTTGAACAGAGAGCCTGAGGGGCTACACAGCTCCACATGGTAGCTTGTAATCACTCTGAGATATCAATCAGTCCAGCTGGAAATGTCAACAGTGCTTACAGCTGGTTCCGTATTATGCTCTTTTAAAGAACAACTTTTGTTTGAAAAGCCACATATTACTAAAACGTAAACAAATTTAAGAAATTCTAGGAAAAATGCTGGGACACTTACCATCAAACTCTGCTGGTCCTACCCCAACTATAATTATTGACATTGGAAGCCTTGAAGCCTTCAAAAGAAGCAGAAAAAGAGGTTTAACGCATTATATAACCTCTGTCAAAACGTGTGAGACCTGAGAAGTCTGAATAAAAACATGTGGAAGTAATGTTTTAAAAACCATAGTTTATTCCACCTAGAAAGCTGAGCGGTGTGAACTGTCTGCTGCAGTGGTACAAAATGTCTGGGAGGAAGAGAGAAAGGCAGACGATTATTTTAACTTATTTTTCCTTCTAAAGTCTTTGAATCATATGGGATTATAATTAAACACAACAAACTGCATTAGGATTTAATACTGATGACAACGAAGATGACAAATCTTAGAAAATTCTGTTAGCTGACGATAATTGCAAATATGTACCTAATGGCAGTTTGACATCTATTTAAAAGTTCTTTGCTTCTCCTTGATATTATGTAGCTTCTTGGAACTATGTGACACTATCTTTTATATGGATCTTATGCCAATTTTTCTCAACAGAATTATCACCTATTTGAGCAATATGTATCTTATATTACTTCCATGAGTAAAATTTTAGTCAAGTCAGTCATTTGGGCTAGAAATTAAACAAGATACTGAACTGGATACTGGATTATGGTCAGATTTGTAATTTTACTTCATCTTTTTCATTCAATGGAACAAAGAAAAGATGCCATCTGGCTTTTCCTGAACACACTCTCTGTAAGACCTTTGAAATTACGAAAACACTATTATAAATATTGGATTCTCCTGCCCCGATAGTAGCACCAGATATCTGACAGTTGCCAAAAGTAATCTGAACTGCCTCTGTTGAGGAGGGTAACAACAGAGAAAAAACATCTGCCAAATGTCAGGGATGACAACCGTTTTTTATTGAGATAATCTGATGCACGGTGAAATGTCTACAGGCATTTTAAACAGGACTATACTCTGGCCAACAATCATAGAGGTATACTGTCTGCTAAATTAAACTCTGCTTCTCTGAAATCAGGTGGTTTTATAACACAGTACTGACTGTGTTTTTATTTTAGAATGTAAAAAGTGTTTTTCTTCCTCATTTAAAGGATATCCTGATTTTAGATACATCATCACCATTTCTCATTTCTCATCTCTCACAATATTTCATATAAAACTAACCTTAAGCAGAAGATTTGCAGTTAACTACTGTAAACATGCTATTTAAACCAATGAAAATACACTAATCTATAAATCACTATTTAATGCCCCACATCACTATACATTATATATTATATACATTGACTGCAAATTCATCACAAATAGTTACTACATAGTCAATCTTCCAGCTAAAATTTTGTAACAAAGAAAAAATGAATAAGCCTTTGTTAGTGAAATACTAATACGCTACTGAAGATAACAGTGAAAGATGTCTGTCCATGGTCCTGGGCAAACAGCTCTAGGCGATTCTGCTTCAGCATGGGGCTGGACAAGATGTCATCCATAGGTCCCTTCTGACCTCAACCAGTCTGTGATTCTGTGATTACAGGCCATAAATACAGTGTAACTGTAACTGAAATACAGTGTATCTGTAATACAGTGTATCTGTAATACAGTGTAACTGTAACTGAACTACTATTGCTTCCACATAAGTCAGTAATAGTACAGAATGTTTTCAAGACGTGAAGGCATTTCTTGGACCAGAACACCTTCTGTTTTTCAAGTATTTTCTAGAATCTTGTTGCCTGATTGTAAAGAAAACATTCTTTAAAGAGACTCCTTCTCATACAGACATAGTATTATGTGATATAATGTATATGAAACAGTAAATGTCAAGGACAGCATAAAGACAAAGAGTTAAACTTTTGCATATAAGTGTTGGCATTTCCCAAATGACAGCATAACCTTTAAACAGTTTGGTAAAACAGAATGTGTCTGACATATATGTAATGAGATAGATGCCTAAAAGCACAATTAGTGTTCAAATATGAAATATATTCCTCCTGAGTTTTATACGCATCAGGCTGCATTGAACATCATTGCCCTTTTTATTATTTCGGATATTATTAAGACTGAAAAAACTGCTATTGAATAATATTTAATTAGTTTTGTCATGGTATACTGCGCTCACACTTCAAGAAGTACACAGAAAGACAAATGCATCTTCATAAAAAGAAAAGACAGCAAATATTCCCAAACTTCAACTCATTCCAAGCTAACAACACATCTACTGTATTTCCAGACAGCTATAGACTAATAGGCATTATTCCTGGAAATGAACTATTACTGGAAACGTGTTTTTTCTGTACGTCTTAGTGGAAAATTACTTAACCTTACAAGATAGCAGCAACCTGACTTGCTGGTCTCTTATTTAATGGACTTCAAATTCAGGGGGGAGTTAAATTAACATCTGCACTTTTTTCACCACAGAGCCCTTTTGTCACCTGACAGAAGCTCATCTGAAAGAAGCTATGTTCTAAACTTCTACGCTACATAAGAAGATGAACTTTTAAGCTTACCTCCTTCAAAAATGAAGGTCAGTTTATCCTATTTTAATACTGGAAGCTGGAAGAGGAGAGGAACTGGTACTTTCAAACACAGTAATAGCTTTGGGTGTAAATACTTCCCAGGTGGGCTGCCAGAGTCCTTATTAACACGCAGATTTGCCTGTGTGCTGCTGGCTAGAACCTGAGGGCATCTTGCTTGCCAGTGGAAGACAGAACATTTCAGTAATATTTTCATGTGCACTCTACAAGCTGGAATGTAGTGAATCTCTACAAGAGGTATGAAAGTGGGGCTTCAAAAATATGCTACCTAATTCTACACTATTTATTTTGACATGATGCTTCATTATTTTAATGAAGGCTTTTCACCCACCCTTTCACTTTTAACTAGATCCACTGTGGTATGTACCAAATTAATGGTATAGATCTTTTCAAACCCTGCCTGGAAGTTTCTGTGTGTACTTCCATCTGACATTTCCCAGGGGCAAAAGCAAAATGGAACCTGTTCATAATACAAGGTAATACTTACATAATTACATCTGTAGCAGTTTTGAAGACAACAATATGGAAAATAATGCAGAAACTGAGAAACAATTAAGAAAATTCTAGGGGACTACTTAGGAGGAAATCATATTAGTGGTATGTTTGCCATTTGGGGTCAGAAAGATTGGGGCAGTTTTTACAAATGGGGGGATCATAGCTGTCTGCAATTACTAAAAAGATAAAGAACAGTTCACTATGAAAAACTGCATGGTGGGGTTTGCACGAGGAAGGAAGGGCAAGAAGCAGATGAACATACAGTACTGGAGAAAAGAGTATCATTTCCCATAGAACACTATCTAATTAAGCTGAGATTCAAGTTTTGCTTTCTTTATGTCTTTATGCATAATAAACACCTGGTGTTTGAAAAAAAATATTTCTGTAGCAAAGGTAGTGCCTGAAGTATTATTTAGTTCAGTGCCTGAAATAATAATTCATAGCAAAATAATTCTTTAAAATGTCAACACTTTTAGCAGAACTTACATTCACTATAGATTCTTTTGTCTGAGCCATATCAGAAATAACTCCATCTGTAATAATGAGAAGAACAAAATACTGGGAGCCATCTTTTACTGAAGCAGCATATCTAAGGGAAGAAAAAGAACATTATAATAGTAAAAAACCTCTTTATGCAAAGAAAATATTATGAAAAATAGCTATATTTTAAAAATTTGACTACTTAGGACTAATAAGAAACCCCATGATACAATGGATTTTGGAAAGTGAAGACATTCATGATTAAGATGGGCATTCCACTTTAAATGAGAACATTAGAAAAATGTAACTAATACAATATTGAAACTCATAATCTGCATGTGTTGTATCAGTGAAAAGTGGGAACTGTATCACTACCAAGAGAAGCATGGACAGAATGTCCTTTATAAAATCATGAGTCATTAGAAAGTCTAAGTTATTTAATAGTTATTATCTCTGTGGAACACAGCTTGGTATGAAAAGCACACATTAATACTGGATGGTTGGTTTTATAGCACAAATAAAATTTATCAGGAATCAGCACACTGCATAAATATTTCTTTTTTGTTGTTGTTGTTATAGAAAACCATGTTATTTACTGTAGACCATGCTTGCAGATATACAGTTCACATTGTAAACACTCGTAAAATGGCTGAACATGCACCCCGCAACCCTGGCTTAGACATTTGTATCTTTGCACTACCCACAGACGTCCTTTCAAGACTCAAGCTTCTCCCTGTGCTGTACAAAAATACAAAACACTCCCAGCGCCCTCCAGTCCCACTTTGGCCAAAGGACACAAGAAGCAACTGGTCTTTGAAGAAGAGCAGCTTTTGAGGATTTGGAAAGTTCTGAAAACAGAGTCTGTAGCAGCCCCACTGAACTCTTTGGCCTTCACATCAGAAACTAAATTTCATGTATCTTCAACTCCCAAGGGTCGAAGTGTCCTATATAGTTAGAGAAGAACATTTTGTTGTTTGGAGCAAGCTGCTCCACTCATTGCTTCACTTTGCAGCAGTCAGTACAGTTCCTACTTCCAGAAAGGCTCTTAGGGCTGTGATGGGAGTCAGACACTAGAACCTTGTAATAAAAGTAGCAACAAGTGGTATGGAGAGCAGTACAAAATCCCATCTGTGGAATATATGTCCAAGTTCAGAAGAGGAGTGTCAAAGAACTCACTGCCTATGAAACTCACTGAACATGAAAGGCCTGGGTCACTGAACGTGGTATTTTCTAATGATGCTCATGATGACTACATGTGCTTAAGAAAATTCTAACTCTGATGTTTCACAATGCATTTCCAAGCGAGTACTGCCAATAAATGATGTGGTAACCACAATATTTACAAGAGTTTGGTGGAATCTGTATGAAATGGAATCTATATCTCACAGACACATTTTTCTCCCTCCTTCCCCAAAACACAAATGGGTGGAGAAACCACACAGACAATAAAACTGTTGAACATTATCTATTTGCATGCTAATAGTAGGAACTGCTCGTTAAATATCTAGATTAGCAAGACCCACTGTGGAATACATTTTTGCTATCAGGCAGACACTTCTTTTATCTCATGTTTTCCACAATGCTTCCAATGATGACTGCAGTGACACGGAATGATGAGAATAAAATAAAAATTCACTATCCTTTCTGACCATTTAATACTGTCTACATACCTACACTGAAGAAATGGAATAGAAATTTGGTTATTTCAAATTTTCCACAGAATAAAATATTCTGAAGTCTTTTGTGAGAAAGATCTATGCAGACAGGAGATGACAGAAGACACTAGGTTGAATCTGATGTAGTTTAGGTAACTTCCTAGCCAGGCAAAGGATAATATTATCTGCTTAAAGAACTTCTGAAGTGTTCTGAGATCACAACAGGATAGTAATATCTGACGTTGTTTCCAGAGATATCATTAGAGGCATAGTTTTAAATAGGAGGGATGTGGGAAGAAGAAATTTCTTTGAAGCTGAAGGTAGTCTGAACTTACTCTTTGAACCTAAGTCGTAATTTCTAGTACCATGTCCATGAGAGTCAATAAAACAGCCAAGAAACTACACCTTGAAGGAAAATGTACATGGACTGTAGTAAGAATGATCATGAAAATCATCATGAAGTTACTTAGCTTTCCCACTATAATGTACTGTGATTTGCTACTGTGACGAGTTCCCAAAGTTTGCAACAACTTGATATGCAGACAAACGTTTAGTATAAGAGCTACATATGTGAGTGACAGGCTTCTGCAATTCTGCCAGAGTTGACAAATATTCCTGAGAAACAGCTGGAGAGAAAAGAAAGTCAGTTTATGCCAATGCTTTGATGGTACTAAATCAAGATTTTCAATTTTAGCAATGAACAGGTGGTTTGGGGTTAATTGTGAAATTCTAAACAAGCTCAGCTGATACGGCCAGTTCTAAAGAAGAAGAAAGAGCCAGAAAAGTCAGTGTGTTAGATTTCCAGTTAACACTGCCAGTGCCGACACTCAGTGCTATATATATGGAATCCACCTGCCATAACTTTTGGCATATTTCTTCACAGTCTGAAATCAGCTAGTGGAGAAATCCTGTCCAAGGAAAGATTAAGAGGAGAGAGCTAGTTGCTAAAGACAAGCAATGGAATATACATCCACATAATTTGAATGGTGTGATTCAAAGATGAAACAACTAATCCTAATGATAAATAACTGAAATCAGATATCTGGCCACGCTGGGGTGCACAGAGAATTCTTTACACCACAGAATTTGTAGATTAATTTTCATTGGGCTGTAGAATTAACAACTAATTTTGTTGATGATTTTGCCATTTGAGATTATGAGAACTACACAAGCCTAAAAATATGCATTTTAAAATTTCTGATAGGTTTATGTCTTTTCTGTGAAGCAAAACCTCTGTGCTTCAAAAGGCAAAAATGGAACATGGCAGAGTGATCTCAAAATACTGTCTTTCACTTTGATTTTAACATGGGATGGATCAACTGGATCACTTGTATTTATTTTTAATCAGTGATAAAATTCTTCAAAATACTAGCACATGGTCTTCAAAGCTACTCAAAGATAAAAGTTAATTGTATTAGACTGAATAAACAAAACAACTGTAAATACCTTTTTAAATGTTGAGCATCACATAGGTGTTAGCCTTTTATATGTGATAGCTATAATGACAATAAAAAGTTTCTGCAAAGTACCTGTTGTGATGCTTACCTGGCTACATGATTTATTACAGGGGCAAAGTTTGTTGGTCCATAAAGCTGTACAGATTTTAGACTCCTGTAATATGCCTCCATTACACCATCAATTCCATGGCAGTACGGATTTTGAGGATTTCCATTCTAATTAAAATAAGAGATGACTAATCACTAAAAGTAATTATGAACCAAAACCAATGTAGGTTACTGAACACTACCCAGAGTACATTTTTAAACAGCAACAACCTAAGCATTCAAGGTTCTATTCAGAGATTTTACTACAAATGGCTAATGTCAGTGTCGTGGGTGGATGAGAGGGTTAACTGCCTAGAAAAGGAGGTTCTAGCAGCCTCATGTTATATGCAGTCTGGATCACTGGAACTGGCTCCTAGGCATAAATACCATCTTAACTGGAATTAAACAGTCTTTGTTACATGCAATAGCAACAAGCATTTTCCAGTGCACATTCAAGGTATGAATTACAGGGCAGATGTAAAACTGGCATATTGTTTAGAAATGCAGTTCGGGATCAAAGATTTCTTACTTTAAAAACATCAATGTTTCTGCATTGGAAAATTGATTTTCAAGCTGGTATAAACAGATGAAGAAAGAAACTTATTCTTCGGAAACCCACTGACATGGTTGTAATTGTAAATTCTTGAGGGAGGCATTTTACTGCCTACCTCCATAATGACCCTATAACGGGGGTAGCTATTTACAGATAACAACACAAACACATAAACTAAA